>PVLC010020651.1:6091-29098 GCA_004027655.1 Graphiurus murinus | reverse complement strand
GAGGTCTTTAATCTCCTTGGTTAGGTTTATCCCTAAGTATTTTATTTTTCGGGGTGCTATTGTGAGTGGAATTGCTTTCTGGATTTCTTTTTCGGTTGATTTATGGTTGGTATAGAGGAAGGCTTCTGATTTTTTAAGATTGATTTTGTATCCGGACACCTTACTGAATTTGTTGATCAGTTCTATGAGTTTTTTGGTTACTCGTTTAATACACAAAACTTTCAGAAATTTCCTTTGCTTCATAGAAGCTTTTTAATTTAATGTCATCCCATTTATTAATTCTCATTTTAATTTCCTGAGCTTTTGGAGTCTTATTGGGGAAGTTTCTACCAGTACCAATATGTTAGAGTGTTGGTCCTATGCCTTCTTCTTGTAATTGCAAAGGCTCTGGTCTAATTTCCAAGTCGTGAGTTGACACTTATGCAGGGTAAGAGGTTGGGGTTGACTATAAATATGAAAGTTTTTTTCCTGAGTCTTCTATTCTGTTCCATTGGTCTATGTGTCTGTTTTTGCCCCAATACCATGCTGTTTTTATTACTATCGCTCTGTAGCATAATTCAAAGTCAGGTATTGTGATGCTTCCAGTTTGGTTTTTATTGCTGAGAATTGCTTTGGCTATTCTGGGTCTTTTGATTTTCCATATGAATTTTTTATTGGTGCATTGTAATCAAACATCATGATGAAATTCAGAGTGATAGAGGCTCATATGCACACAGCACTCATTGAGTCCTCCCCCAGGTCCTACCCCACTCCCTCCTCCTCCCCACTCCCCCAAACATGACATTATGATTGGCATTGATAAGTCTGTGTATATACATCATGTTCATTGAGGTGTTTCCCTCTTCCAGTCTCCCTCTCCCTCCTGTCTCCCTCAGTTAGGTCCCTTCCCTCATTCCACTAAGGTTTCTCCTCCTTTATCTGGAGTCCCTCCTGTGTCCCAATTTCTCCCTAACTTCCACATATATGAGAGAAAACATCCAGCCTTTCACTTTTTATGACTGACTAATCTCACTTAGCATAATATTATCCAGTTCTATCCATTTCCCTGCAAATGACATGATTTTGTGCTTCTTTATGGCCAAGTAGAATTCCAGTGTGTGTTGATCCCATAATTTTGTAATCCATTCATCTGTTGATGGACATCTCAGCATGTTCCATAGTTTAGCAATTATGAATTGTGCTTCTATAAACATAGCTATGCATGCATTACTCGGGTACTCTGGTTTCAATACTTTTGGGTAGATACCCAGGAGTGGTATAGTTGGGTCAAATGGTAGATTTATTCTCATTCTTCTGAGGACCCCTCACACTGTTTTCAAAAGTGGTTGCACTAATTTGCAATCCCACCCACAATGTATTAGAGTTCCCATTCTCCACACCTTCACCAGCATTTGTTGTTGTTTGTGTTCTTAATGATTGTCATTCTAATTGGGATTAGGGGAAATCTCAGGGTAGTTTTGATTTGCATCTCTCTGATTGCTAATGGTGTTAAACATTTTTTCATACATTTATTGGACATTTGTATTTCTTCTTTTGTGAAGTGTCTATTTAGTTCACTTGCCCGTTTTTTGATTGGGTTATTTGGTTTTTTGGCAGTAAGTTTCTTGAGTTCTTTGTATATTCTAGATATTAACATTCGATCAGAAGAGTAGCTAGCTCCCATTCTGTCAGCGCTCTCTTAAGGTTATTGATAGTTTACTTTGCTGCACAGAAACTTCTGTTTAATGGAATTCCACATATTAATCCTCATCTTCATTTCTTGTGCTTATAAACAGATTCTATGCCTATATGTTGGAGCATAGGTCATTTACCCTCTTCAAATAACTGAAAAGTCTATGGTCTAATTTCCAGGTCTTTGAGATGACTCTTGTGTAGGGTGAGAAGGTGGGATTTAGTTCCATTTTTTCTACATATGGACAACCAGCTTTGCCAACACCATTTGTTGAAAAGGCTATCTTTTTTCCAGCTCATGCTTTGTCCCCTTTGCCAAAAATCAATTGGTTATAAATGTGTGGATGTGTTTCTAAATCTTCAATTCTGTTCCATTGGTCTATGTGTCTGATTTTGTGCCAATGTCATGCTGTTTTTATTACTATGGCTCTGTAGTATAGTTTAAAATCAGGTATTGTGATGCCTCCTGCATGGTTCTTATTGCTGAGAACTATTTTGGCTATTCCGGGTCTTTTGTTGTTCCATATAAATTTTAGGTCTGATTTCTATAGATTTGTGAAGAATGACATTGGTATTTTAATGGGGATTACATTGAATCCATAGATCATTTTTTGTAGAATAGCTATGTTGAATATATTTATCCTGCCCATCCAAGGGCATAGGAGGCCTTTCCATCTTCAAAACTCTTCTTCAATTTCTTTCTTTAGTGTTTTATGATTTTCATTGTAGAGATCTTTTACCTCCTTGGTTAAGTTTATTTCTAAGTATTTTATTTTTTGAGCCTATTGTAAATGGAATCAATAAAAATATGCAGTAGTCAGATTTGAACACAAATATAGCTGATTGCAGAAATTGTGTTTTATCAATCAATCACATTGCAGAAACTGACTTCAATCAATCTGCTATGGAGTGTAACACTGAGAGAGAAGGAAAGAATCAGTCTGAGTGGAGGAAAAGCAGAACTGTGATATAGCCTCAACAAAGGCTCCAGGTGACCCCATTGGGTATTCAGGGAGCAGGATGGCCCTCCTAATTTGAGGCCAGGGAGTCAGATTTAGGTACCTACTGATAAAGCAGTCATTAAATACATGCAGACTTGTACAAGGAGGCTCTCTTCAGTGGATGGAAACTCCCAATTAACTGTCTTTAGGTAGCATTTCCAGCAGCTAGGGGAATAAATCCTTTAGTCCTTTGGTGGTGGTGGGATGTGCACCATGCTTCACAGTATCCACTACAGAAAGGAAGATTGGACTCCAATGTATGAGACAACTGTCCAGCTCTCATGTCCTCTGATCCTATGACACCTGCTCCATCAGCCAGACCTAAGTGTGATGAATGCCCTTGTGCAGTGACGTCCTAAGATTCCATTTCCTATATGTGACCCGCTGTTCCAAATAATCAAAAGATTTTGACTGACAGGCCCAACTAATCTTCCATCATGCTTCAAGTTTCCGTTTGCACCCCATGGGCTCTGTGGGGCCTCCCATCCTAGGGACCTTCAGAATCAACTTCGGTGCTTTGAATCCCATCACAGTCCTCTGAAGACAATCTAGATGCAGCTACACACTGCATAGTTTTGGAAAGCAGGATTTTGCAAATATTCTAGAAAGCTGAACCTGCCCCCCCCCCTTTTTTGCGGTACTGGGAACAGGGTCTCACTAAGTTGTGGAATGCCTCACTAGGTAGCTGAGGTTGGCCGCAAACCCGGATCCTCCGGTCTCAGCTTTCCAAATGCTGGGATTACAAGCGTGCGCCACCACGCCCGGCTTCCTAGCTGTTGTATGTTAACAAATTCTCGATTTATGCAGGCGAGGGACGCTGTGTAGCAGGGATATGCAATTTCTAAGTCAGTGCTGCCACCTGGTGGACATACTGCGGACATGCAACAGAGAACCCTAGGATTTGATTAATTGAATATCCAAGAAAGGGCATTTTTAATGTGGGGCTCGCCCTTCTTAGACATGAAGAAAACATGTCAATGTTTTGGCTTACAATATCTCAAAACGTGTATTCATGAGTTATTCCTTCCTTGAAAAGTCTTCTTTCAATCTTTCAAGCCCCAACTCAAATATCTTCTGAGAAGCTTTCCCAACAGCCCTTCCTTCTCCTGGGCTGAAATGGAACAGAACAGCGTGTCCCTCCAGCAGGCCTGGATCACACTCAGGTACATTGTATTGTGGTGTGTTTGATGAGGCTGGACTCCAGTGAGACACATTTTTGTGTTTCTGCTTTGTTTTACTAGCTTTGTATTTCATAGTCCCAGGGAGTACTGTGGGTCTACCAAACATCCATGCCACCCTATTCCACACCCTTTAAGTGTTTCTGGATCTCACGTGAATGCATGCTAGGAGCAGGATAAAACCATCACCATATTTGGCATTATCTTCTTATCTTCTCTCTTATTCCTCACATCAGTTTTCCCAGTGCCTCTCCCTGTCAAAGGCAGACAGACTTCCACTGGCCGTGGGGTTCCTGAATTCATGATCCAATTTGGACGTCCCTCTTTGATCTTTATTGTTTCTGCTACTGCATGAATCCAAATGGACTGGACTTGCATCCAGACACTTTGTTTCTTGCTTTATATGCAATCACCCTTATCACTACCAAGATCTTATTTTGTGGAGAACTCAAAAGAGCACTCTTACCGTTCTCATACCCACCAGCTTACTGCTTGATGGAATTCACTTATCCACTCGTACCCCTGATCAACTCTGAGCTCTCTCCTTTCCTGAAATTAAGGCCTTTGATCCTACTCTGACCTTTCATCACCTGGCACCCCTGCCTCTCTAGCAGGTCATCAATACCTGGAGAAACTGTGGACTAACCAAAAGGCTCCTCAGCTCTCGTGACCTGTCATTGGACTCTTTCCTCTGATACATTGTTACTTGTCACTGTCTTCTCTTATAGATCCTCAGTGCTACACCTGGCACTTATCAGGTGTTCAATACATGTTTGTTAAACAAATGAATGAATGAATGAATCCGCTAAGTGGGCAACTTGACTATACCTGGGATGCCCAGAAATCAACCTGGTCTTTTGACTTCAGCTGTTCATCTGCATACAGGTTAACCAAGTTTTTATTGCTCTCTGAGCAAAGGGTAAGGCATATCATAATTATTTTATCCTCACCTTTTTTTAAGTATTTTTAGGCATTAAGTGTTTTTTGCATGATTACCTAATTTAAGCCTTACTAAAAATCTGTGAAGCCAAGCATGGTGGTGTACACCTGTAATCCCAATATTTGGGAAGCTGAGACAAGGGGATTGCAGGTTTGAGGGCAGCCTCAGCAACTTCATGAGACCTTGTTTCCAAGGGGTGTAGCTTAGAGGTAGAATGCCCCCAGATAGTTCAATCCCTAGTATAAAAACAAATCCTGTGAGCTAGAGGCTCATATTATCATTTCTATTTTGCTTGTAAGTGAGGAACAGGATTCAAATATAGGTGGCTCCAGAGATTCTGCTTCTCACTAGACTTTCCTACTCACCATGGTTGTTGCTACTGGCTTCCATTTCTCTGCCCTGGTAACTTTATTCAGTTATTCTTGTACTTTTCAGCTACATTTTATAGCTAGGTTAACAGTTAGTCAAGTCCCCCATAGTATGCACCTGAAAACATTGCACAGATGATTTTGACCTGGAACTTTTAAAAAGTCGGTGTTAGCAAGACCAACAACAGCTCTCAAAAAGGCTCCACATTGCATTCAGGGAAGAAATCATTTGGGTTAGGTTATTTTCATATGATCCTGCCAAGATGAAACAGTTGCAGAATATACCCAGAAAAATTTAAATGTGGCACATGGTATCATTGAATATGAATGAATTATGTTTTAGAAAATATCTATTCTCGGTGGCGCACGCTTGTAATCCCAGTACTTGGGAGGCTGAGACTGGAGGATCGCGGCCAGCCTCAGCTACTTAGTGAGGCTCTCTGCAACTTAGTGAGACCCCGTTTAAAAATAAAGAATAAAAATAGGACTAGGGGGTGTAGCTCGGAGGTAGAATGCCCCTGGGTTCAATCCGCAGTATCACACACACACACACACACACATACACACACAAAAAAGAGAGAGAGAGAGAGAGAGAGAGAGAGAGAAAATATCTATTCTCAAAATATTACTTTTTGTTTTAGCAGAGTGATTAGTTTTTGGTTTGTAAGGTGATTACCGTATCCAATTCCTCTGAGAATAGGCACTTAACTTTAACTTGGATACCCCTGGTGATAAGAAGCTCACTACTTCACAATGCATTTTGTTGGAGGACCATTCTTTTCCTTTAAAAAGATCCTTGAAAATTACTCATGCGCTATCAGTAATTCATCAATAATTTCTAAATGGACCGATTTACTAATCCAAACACAGCAATAGGTGCTGGGGATTTGGAAGTGAAGTAGATACTGCTCCAGCCTTCAAGGACATCACATAAATTGACAGTTGTCACTACCTGAGATAATGGAGACACACTGAACACAGACTGATCTGCAAAAGTAAAGAAAGACTTATGGAGGAGGTGATGGATTAGCCAAATCTCATGGCAAAGAGAGAATTTTGCCAGGTGGCCAGGATGAGGAAGAAGGAATTGTAGGAGCCAGGGAACTAGGGATGCACACGAAGTACAAAAACCATCATCTTCTTCTCCCTAGTGGATTCGGGGCAATCTGAATAGTTCCACTTTTCTGGAGTGAGATATAAAGTGACAAGGTCGGAGGAATGTTTAGAGAATTGACCAAATAGAATGGTAATATTTTGAAAGAAGAAATAAATGAATGAATAAATGTGGTGGCCCACACTTGTAATCCCAGCATTTGGGAGGCTGAGACCAGAGGATCCGGGTTCGCGGCCAGCCTCAGTTACCTAGTGAGGCCCTCCGCAACTTAGTGAGACCCTGTTTTAAAATAAAGAATAAAAAATAGGACTAGGGGTATAGCTCAGAGGTAGAACGTCCCTGAGTTCAATCCCCAGTACCGCGAAAAAAATAAAATAAAATTAAATAAATAAATAATCCGTCAGTACTTAAAAACACACAAGTACTTCCCATCATTTGGTGGGGAGGGAGGGTGGGTACTGGCCATGTGCCCAGCCTTTTTTATTTTTATTTTGAAACAAGGTCTATACCAGACTTGGTGGTGCATACCTGTAATCCTAGTACTTGGGAGGCTGAGATGGGATCACAGGTTCGAGGACAGCTTCGGCAATGCAGTGAGACTCTCAGAAACCTAGGGAGACCCTGTTTCCAAACCACCCCCCCAAAAAAACAATAGGGGATTATACTAGGTTTGTACTGGGCTTATAAGCGTGTGTCACCATGCGTGGCTTCCCACCAAATTTTGAATAGAATCCAAATCTCTTACCAAGTCTTCTAAGGTTCTGCATGATACAGCCTCTACATCCCTCTCTGACCTCATTTCCCTCTGCCTGTTCCCCTTCTCATTCTGCACCAGCTATACAGGCATCTGTTAGCCAACTGACTTTCTGAAACCCAGGGAGCCTCCTCCAATCTCTAGCAGCCTCGCCATGGACTCAGCTATTTCTGAAACCATCAGCGTCTGCCTCCCCACTGTCCCCTTTCTTTTCTTCTCTCCTATATTTTGTCCATCTCCAGATCACATAAACTACTATTTTCTTTCCTCCTTTACCAGATCCCAAACCCTGACAGCACACTAATAATTTGCAAGAATCTTTTAAAGAAGAATAATCCTACAACAAAATGCATTGTAAGGTAGTGAGCTTCTTGTCACTGGGAGTGTTCAAGTAGAAGTTAAGTGCCTATTCTCAGAGGAGTTGTATAAGGGAACTATTCACTGGTTAGGATCACATAGAGGACCTCTAAGCTCCCTTTTGCCTCTCAGGATCTCAAATATTTAAGGAGATAGATATGATAGTTAGCTGATTTGGTCATTATACATTGTATACACATATCAGATTATCACACTGTATCTCATTGATATGTGTGAATATTATGTGCCAATTAAAAACTTTTCAAATTTTTTTTCTAATTGTATATATTTTTAATTTTACTAAAAAATGTAATGCAGGAAGCTCACGATTAAGCAAAATCATGTAAAATGTTGATTTTTTTCAAATAAAGTACAAGGCACTGTTGTTTGTAAAAGGGATCAACTTGGGATTACATTAATTAGAATCTTAAGATATTAGAGTTAAAAGGACTTGTTTCAATTCCCTCTCAAGACAAGAATCCTTTCTAGTTAAAAAAAAAATAGCACAATTACGTTTGCTTATAATACTGTCTAATACATAGTAGGAGATAAATAAGTACTTGTTAGTGCACAACTCAAAGGACAGATGTTATTTATATAGCTTTCAAGATTTTAGACATTAAGCTAGGCATAGTGGTACACATCTGTAATAGTAGCTACTTGGGAGGCTGAGGCAGCAGGATCCCAAGTTTGAGGATGGCTTGGGCAACTTAGTGAAATCTTGTCTCGAAATAAAAAAGGCTGAAGATAATAGCTCAGTGATAGAGCACCCCTGGGTTCACTACCACTTAAAAAAAGAATACAGACATTGTTCCAAGTAAAAATCAATGATAAAATGATCCAGTTTAGGCTGGAAGGATCCTGTTTGAGATATTGCTGCTGACTATATATTATAATAGCTGGAGGTGTTTTAAGCTTTGCTTTGTTTTGGGATCAGGCATGGGGGAAAAAGGTAAACAATATTTTCTGACAACATTTATTCCCCTTTAAAATTTTTGGATCACCTGTAAACCTGAAAGAAAGCATCTTTTCACATCCTTAAGTCATGTGCCTTTCCAGACAGGTGCTTGAGGAAAGACTTTTGAGTTGGTCAGCTTTCCATTGCTGTGACAAAACATCTGAGACAATCAACTTAAAGGAGGAAAGGTTCATTTTGGCTTATTGTTACAGTCCATGGTTGCTTTGCCCTGTCACTTTGGTCCAGTGGTGAGGCAGAACATCATGAGAGGGAAGGCATTATGGAACAAAGTTGATTTCCCGTAGCAGGAAGGAAACAAAAAGAGAGAGGAAGTGACTGATGTCCCACAATCCCCATTAAGAACACCCCCAGTGACCTAACTTTCATTCACTAGGGCTGCCTCCTAAGACTGACAACAAAGCCTTTAACACATGAGCCTTGGGAGACAATATTGATCCATTTCATTCATTCTTACCCCACTCCAAGCTTTTGGTCCACTTTATCTTCTTGTGGGTGGAGAAGGTGCCAGGCAAGGCAATCAAAATCCTCACAGGGCAAGCCCAGGCATCAAATGACTGGTCTATTTGGGAGTCCTGGGGTCAGATTATGAGATTTCTAGCCCTCAACGCATTTGTGGCCAACTTTCTTGAGAAAGAGGAGAGGATTTTGAATGAAATCTGGGTCCTTCAGAAAACTTTTAGGGGTCCATAGTGACCCTTCCATGTGGATCCATCTTTTCCTCCCAATTTGTCTCTGTAATCATAGAAATTGATGCCTTAAATTCTATATATTTTCACCTGAGGGCTTCTGTTTCACCTACTTGTTAAATACAGCCAATTCTATCCAACATCTGATATTTGGAAAGGAACAGCAATCTCCCATCATATAAGTCATCTTTGTTGCCTGTCACACTAACTTGTCAAGTGGCAAATGCCACAATCTGGGACAACTCTAGAGAACTACAAAGCACATTAATACCATGAGTCATAGACCTGATCATTTCAGCAATTTGAAATCTAGATTACAAAACACTAGAAGGCCAAAGACCTAGGGCACTTCTCAATGTGAACCAATACAAAAAATAGCCTATTAGCATTTTTAATATTTTAAGACTATAAATGTAATCTCTACATATTGTTTCAAAATAGAGACTATATAAAAATTAAATGAGTTATCCACAATCTGTGTTTTTATTATTTCCTGTCATTAATCTATATCTTCACTTTTTCTATAATGCATATGTGTTTAACATGATAATAATGATCAGCAACTAAAAACAAATTACTTTTTTGTTTCTTTGTTTGTTTGTTTTTGCGGTACTGGGGATTGAACTCAGGGGCATTCTACCTCCGAGCTATACCCCCAGCCCTATTTTTTATTCTTTATTTTGAAACAGGGTCTCACTAAATTGCAGAGTGCCTCACTAGGTAGCTGAGGCTGGCCGCGAACCCGGATCCTCCGGTCTCAGCCTCCCGAATGCTGGGATTACACCACCACGTGGTGGGTGCACCACCACGCCCGGCTTAACAAATTACTTTTGAAATTTAACATTATTTGATACTTAAGTAGTCCATTACATATTTTAATACCGTCACACAGGAGGCTTGGGTATCAACATGAGAATTTGAGGAGAACACAATATTCAATCTATAACACCCCTCTACCTATAACTCAAACTCAACCAGTTATTGGAATTCTAGGATTCTGGGGAAACTACATGTTTTGCAGCTATTTGTTGCTGGCAGGAGCCTGGTATTTCTTCCCTGGTTGTTTCAGTCAGCATTCTCACTACTGTAATCCAAAATACCTGGCCACCACACAACTTAGAGGTAGGAAGATTTATTTGCTCACAGTTCTGGAGATTTCAGAGGTTCAGTCCATGTCAGGTCAGGTTATATCAGTGGAGCTCCAGACACTGCAATGGGAATTAGAGAAAGGGAGAGAGCAAGTGCTCTTCTCTCACATCATGGAAGCTGGAAGCAAGAGAGAGCAAACAAGGTGATTCAAAGACACAAGCACAGTCTCCAAGGCCACATCCCTAGGAACTCAACTCCAGCCACACTTCATCTGCCTAGGTTACCATTCAGTAAATCCATTACAATGGATTTATCCACTGATGAGATTACAGCCCTCCAATGCTGAACATCAATATATGAGCACTTTCAGGGGACATTCTATATCTAACCCTTAATACTTGTCTACACTAGATCTCCTCCACTGGGGTTGGGGGTATGTGGCAAGTAGGGTGGTGAGTAATGGAAGGCAAACAATAAATTCTGTGAGTAACAAGGAGCAGCAGAAATAGGTATGTGGCTGTATGTGGAAAACAATTACAGGGGGATAACCACGTGATTTGCAGTATCGCTGACCTGCAGATTCAGTGCTGGGAGGTGGTCATGTCTTAAGATCTGATGATACAAATGACATCCCAAGTTTATTTTGGCTCCTGTGGCTCTCTTATTCCTATTAGGGCAGGCTTTATGCTGACCCTGGTGCAGCACAGGATGTTCAAGAAATCATTTTGGGTGTTCCACGAATCCTGTTGTTATACAACAGTTGGCAGAGTGCACCCACCACAGAGTGGTCACTGCAGGTGTCATAGAATTTTGTTCTACTGGGAGAGAGAAAGGAACTATTTATCTTTGATATAGGAAGTTTGGCAGTCAAGATTTGCTTCTAGGCTCTGGATACCAATTTCTAACTAACAGGTTGTCAGTCAAAGACTCATGTGCAGAGGTTGGTCAAATATGGATACAACAGACCATGAAGAGTGTTATATGGATGTAAACTGAGGATCCCAGCAAGAACCCAGCTTGTGGGGGGATCAGATCCAATACTAGGGTAAATCAAAGACCCTTGTAATATACTATGATGAAATGTTTGTCATTCATTCTGCAGGCAAAGAGTAAGAAGTCAAGGAGGATTTTTCAAGAGAAAAAAATACTGTGCATTCTGGATAGACCTCTCCAGTGGTAGCTTGGAGCATGACATAGAAAGGGGTATTCCTGGATGTGAGAAGACTGGTTAGGGAGTCACTTCAAAAATCCAAGCAGGGAGAATAAGGAATGATACCAGATAAAAGAACCAAGGCACACTGAGGTGGCCCTAGATTCAAACTGCAGTAGTAGAGATGAATGGAAGAATGGAGATAGAGTTGAGAGGGTTTTATTTTATTGTAGACCTGGGGAATAAACCCAAGGGCATTCTACATCTGAGCTACACCCTCAACCTGTTTTTTTTTGTTTGTTTGTTTGTTTGAAACAGAGTCTTGGTAGGTTGCTGAGAGTCTCACTAAGTTGCTAAAACTGGCGGTGAACCTGCAGTCCTCCTGTCTGAGCCTCCAAAGTACTGGGATTCCAGGTATGCACTACCACATCCAGCTGAGAGGGTTTTAGATTTAGGAGTGAGTCAAAGTTGGTGATTAGATGAAAGAGAGAGAGAGAGACAAGTATAAATCCCTGGGTTTGTGGCTTGGCAGACTAGTGAGATGATGGTATTAGGAACTGAAATTTTAGGTACAAGAGGAGGAGAAAGGGTTTTGGAGTAGGATATGGAGCAGGAATGGAGTTATAAAATGAGTTCAGTGGGCTTTAATAGGTGCTAACAGCCTTCCAACTGGAGATTTCTAGAGAAAGTCAAATACATAGGCCCAGGACTTCAGAAGGAAACAATTCAAACAATACTATGGCACTATATGAAGGTATCATTACCAATCTTGTGGGAAGGGAGGAAGGGGGAGTGGGTTGGAATTCAGAGGGAAATACAGAAAGAGCTGTGTGCATCTATGTTTCTATCACATTGAACCTCACTATGATGTAAAATTGCAATGCATCAATAAAATATTTTTTAAATTTTTTTTCCTTAGAATAAATGAATAAATGTTAATATTAATCTAAAGCACATCACATAATATATGGCATATGCTGAGAATATATTTTTTCTCTTACTGGTATGTATCATTATTCCATTGGAAAAAAGTGTTCACTAATCATAATGAAACAACAACATTGAGATAGTGGACATTACAAAAGTTGAAGAAGAATGGGCATGATCCTACCATATGACCCAGCTACACCACATCTGAGTATCTACCACAAAGAATGGAAACAAGAGTACGATAGTAATGCATGTATATCTATGTTTATAGCAGCACACTCCATAATTGCCAAACTATGGAACAAGCCAAGGTGTCCATCAACAGATGAATGGATTACAAAATTATGGGATCAACACACAATGTAATTCTACTTGGCCATAAAGAAGCACAAAATTATGTCATTTGCTGGGAAATGGATGAAACCAGAGAATATTATGCTAAGTGAGATTAGTCAGTCATAAAAAGTGAAAGATTGGATGTTTTCCCTCATATGTGGAAGCTACAGAGAAATTGGGACACAGGAGGGACTCCAGACAAAGAGGAGAAACCCGAGTGGAGTGAGGGAGGGGATCTAACTAAGGGAGGTGGGAGGGAGGAGGGAGACTGGAAGATGGAAAAATTTCAATGGACATGATGCACACACACAAATTTATCAATGTCAGTCACAATGTCATGGGCAGGGAGGGGGAGGGAGTGGGATGGGAGTTGTGGGAGGACTCACAGAGTGCTGTGTACACGTATGCCTCTATTACCCTGAACTTAGTCATGATGTATGATTACATCAATAAAACAAAATAATAAAAAAACACAGAAATGGGGATGAGGAGTGAAAAAATTAAGACAAAATAAATAAGGACCAGTCAAGATGTCCATCAACAGATGAATGGATTACAAAACTATGGGATATGTACACAATAGAATTTTACTCAGCTATAAAGAAGAACAAAATCATATCATTTGCAGGGAAATGGATGGAACTGAAAAACATTATATTAAGTGAGATTAGTCAGTCACAAAAAATAAAAAAATCAGATGTTCTCCATAATATGCAGAAGCTAGGGAGAAAGTGGATCATAGGAGGGACTCCAGATGAAGAAGGAGAATCCTTAGATGAACAACAAAATTGACTTAACGTAAGGTGATGGGGTAGGGGGGACACCCTAATGCACATGATGTACTTTCACAAACATATCAAAGTTGATCACTAAACTGAACTTGAGAAGGAGAGAGGGAGAGGGAGTGAGGCGGGAATTGGGGAAGGATTAAATGAGAGATGTGTACATATATGCCTCTACCAGTTTGTACCTAACAAAGATGTATGATTACAATTCACCAATAAAAATTAAAAATAAATAAATAAGGATATTATGGTTACCAAAAAATATTTATGAATGAAAAAAGAAAAATATATGGGTCCAGAAACCTGGAGAGGTGTCTTGGTAGGGATCAGGTAAAGGAGTCACCTACAGTGATAACCTGGACCCATGGACATGTGTGAGCTCACACTGAAGAAGTGTAAAGCTAAAGCAAGGGAAGATGGAGAGGAGATTAGCAAAGAAGAGCAAAGGGAATGTAGCAGGGGAGAAACAGGACAGGGCACTTTGGGTGACATCATCATGAATGTCTCAAGTAGTTAAAACACATCCTGCTGTGGTTTGTTGTGGTTTGGCCCTTAAGAGTTCATGCGCTGGAGGCTTTGTGCCTAAGTGGCAATAAGAAGCAGTGGAACTTTTAAGAATCAGGGCCTAGTGGGAGGTGGTTAGTTCACTGAGGGCTTCAACCTTAAAGGGTAATAAGGCTGGTCTCACCAAGTTAGTTCTCTTGAAAGTGAGTTATTATAAAAGGAAAAGACTGACCTTGGAATCTCTTTCTGGCTTCCTGTCCCACCATGTCATCTCTCCTTCTCCCACGCACTTCCTTCCATGATGCCACCTGCCATTTGTTGTTACAGATAAGGGGGCCCTCACCAAAAGTTGGACAAATAGAAACATCCAATCTTAGATTCCCTGACTCCAACACTATTAGCTAAATAAACCTATTTTCACTAAAAAGTTCCCAGCTTCAGGTATCTTGTTACAGCCACAGAAATTGGACTAAAATTACACAATCTTTAAATAACTCCTATGCAACAGATCCTGCTAACAGATTCTGATAACTTTCATGCACCAAACAGCAACATAGAATGTAGTGCTTTAGAAGCTAGGCATTAAACACATTTTATAATTAAACAAATTGTTACAGAACTTTGAGCTACTAAGTGGAGGAAAGTATTGCCAGGGAAATCAGTGGTGGAAGTGTACAATAAAGACCTAGCATATCTGGGAATAGGGAAGTGGCTAGGAGACGGGCAAGACCTTCTCTGAGAAAGTAGTATGTAGGTTAAAAGTGAAAGGAAAAGTAGCTGTCGACAAGCCGAAGGCCAGGAGGAGAATCTTGTGCCGGAGGAAGAAAAGAAGCCAGTGAAGGAGGCTTAGAGCAGACAGAGAGGCAGGGTATCGAAGAACTGTTGGGAAAGCTCAACGAAGAGAGAGACCCTGTCACTCCTGACCCAGAGGTCATCAGTCATTGATCC
Organism: Graphiurus murinus; assembly: GCA_004027655.1. Classification (NCBI taxonomy): domain Eukaryota; kingdom Metazoa; phylum Chordata; class Mammalia; order Rodentia; family Gliridae; genus Graphiurus; species Graphiurus murinus. The sequence continues at coordinate 14,308 of PVLC010020651.1, read as the reverse complement.
ACCCTTCTGCTGATGAGATTACTTGTGGTGCCAAGTAAGACCACATCCTTCCACACGATATTGGTTTCAGCAGGACTACTTCTTGGCCAAGGACTTCTCATTAGAGCAGTCAGTTTGCTAGGAGCTGGGGGAGTGAGGGGTGCTGTGTCTACAGAGGGGCATTTTCCTACCCAGAGAATTTTGGGGTGGTGGTAGACTGTCCTATTTATTGATTGTGGTGGTAGTTCTATTAGACATATGTGCCAGAACTCAGAGAACTCTCCACAAGAAGAGTGAAGCTTACCAATTGAAAATTGTACCTCAATAAAAGTAACCAATAACATCAACCCTAATGCACATGATGTACTTTCACAGACATATCAAAGTCAGTCACTAAACTGAACCTGAGAAGGAGGGAGGGTGAGGGAGTGGGGCTGGAATTGGGGAAGAGTTAAATGAGAAATGTGTGCATGTATGCATTTACTGGCTTGCACCTAACAAAGATGTATGATTACAATGCACCAATTAAAAAATAAATAAAAACTTAAGTTAGTCAATTAAAAAATAGAGCCTCACATTTAATAGTATACTTACTTGCCAAACTAATAAAATATATAAATCACCTTTGAGTAGAAAGTAATAAAATGTTCCAAGAGTGAAAAAAATGGAACAATAAATGGAGATATAATCCATTGTAATGGGTTGGAAGATTTCTATATTTTAAAGATGCTGGCCAGGTACAGGGGCACATGCCTGTAATCTCGGTACTTGGGAGGCTGAGACAGGAGGATCACAGGTTCCAGGCCAGCCTTAGCAACCAAGTGAGACATTCAGCAACTTAGCAAGACCCTATTTCAAAATAAAACATAGAAAGGGTTGGGGGTGCAGCCTAGAGGTAGAATGTCCCTGGGTTCAGTTCCCAATACCAAATGAATAAATAAATAAGTGCTGGGGTATAGCTCACAGGTAGACTGCCCAATTCAGCTCAGTTCTCAGTACCAAAAAAAAAGATGCCTATTCTCCTAAAATTGATTTCTGTATTCAACACAATAGAATAGCAATTCTATTTTGTGTGTTTATGTATGTGGAAATTGATAACCCAATTCTAAAATTTTATAAAATTCAAATGTCCAAGCAAATGAAGATTCATTTGAGAAAGAAGAAGGTGTGAAGTCAATGCTGTGCCCACAGAGATTCATTTGCATATGAAACACTTGATTTATGATAATTGTGGCACTGCAAACCTTGGGGGATTGACTGTCCTTCCAATAGTTAGTGTTGGAAAAACTGGGCTTCTCCCTTGCATCATAAATAAAAATTAATCTGTGTAGACATAAATTTGAAAGAAAAAGCCTACATTTTTTGAAGTATGATGTAGGACTGTTTATGTCTATCTTATATGCATATTTATATCTTGTTCACATTTTGCATATGTGTAATACATCACAGTCATAAAAATAGATGAGAAAACATGCAATGTTTCATGACAACATATTTGAAAATTTAAATGAATTAACAAGCATTTGAAAAATATATAACTTCAACTCCACTCAAGAAAATATAGAACTTAATAATTTGAGATTGAGAAATAGAAATAGTTCCTCTTGACGATTCTATTGACAATCCTAATTCATTCAGGAGGCAAGAATAATGAAAGAGTAAGGATTATAAATGAAGAAACAAATGTGTCCTTACTCATAGGTGATTTGATTAATGGGGTAGAAAACTCAAAATAATCTATATGTAAATTATTAAAGCATGGTTATTGGAGATGTAGTTCAGTAATAGAGCACTAGTCTATTATGTGCAATGCCCTGTGTTCCATCCCCAACACAACAAAAGTAGTGTAGGCTACTGGATAATATATATGTGCACATAGATTTATATAAAATTTGCAAAGCTATATATCTGCAAAAAAAGAGTGACAGAGAATGAATAAAGTAGCCAGGTGTGATGGCACATGCCTGTAATCCCAGTACTTGTGAGAATGAGACAGGAAGTTTGAAGGTTTGAAGCCAGCCTCAGCAATTTAGCAAGACCCTCAGCAACTTAGGGAGACCCTATTTCAAAATTAAAAATAAAAAATAGGACTGAGGTATATCTTGGAGGTAGAATGACCCTGAGATCAGTCCCTATGAGAGACAGAGGAGAGAGAGGGAGAGAGAGACAGAGAGAGATACAGAGAGAGAGAAAGAGAGAGAGAGAGAGAGAGAGAGAGAGAGAGAGAGAGAGAATATGAAAAAAATATTCTAAAAATAATATCAGAAATCAGTGTGGATCTAATCATGAGATAGACATTACATAGTAGGTTCAACAGAGTAAGTTTAATACAAATAGTTATTCAACTGTAGAACGGAGTAATCATAAAATATAAGAAAACTGTATGACACACTAGGGCTGGAGGAGTAACTAAAGAAGAAAACACTTGGAAGGACTTCAGACCCCCTTAGGGCACACAGCATAGTTCGGTGCACTAGGTGGATGAGAAGTTGGCGACTTTAGCTGGCTGGAGCTGGTCTCCAGTCTCTGGACGAGTAGAATGCAGCCTTCCAGAGGGCAGGCCAGGAGCTGGTGATGAACACCTGGGTGACATGAATGCACATATAAGATGGGTGGGCAGAGAGGGAGAAAACTCTCCATTCAGCAGGTTACCTGCACATGGAACATACAGAGAGCTTGCAGAGGGAGCAGCAGCTCAGTGCAGACCATTCGGGCTATGGGAGGTCCTGTGTGCTGGGTTCTGCAGAGGGAAGCAGAGCACTCATGGGGAGGAGAGGGCTTGAAGCATGTGTGCTGGCAGGAGGAATTCTGGTGGTGGAGCCAGTAGGAAGCCTTCAGATCTCCTGTTTCTGTTAAGAGAGCTGCAGATTATTACTGGACAGAGGGCTGAGGGGCAGAGGTCCACCTGACAGCCAAACACCTACACTGCTGACTCACCCTGCTACTGCTGGAAATAGAAGGAAAGCTTCTTCCTCCTTCCCTGTCCCTCCACTGCCCTCTGCTGAGGCAGCTTAATATCGTGCTTAACAGAATGGCATTGTTTATCACAGGGCATATATTGAAGAATGCAGGCGGAGCTGGGAGGCAGTAAATTGATGCAAGGGCCATGGGATAAATCTAACACAGATCTACATGAGAAAATTATGAAATCTTATTCAGAGATACTATGTTATAGGTTGAATTTGACACCCGTTGTAGTCAAACTGTTATAGGTTCAATTCAATTCAAATTTTCTCTTTCTTTTTCTTTTTCTCTTTGCCCTCCACATCCTACCCTGCTCTCCTTCTTCCCTCCTCTTCCATGTTAGTGAGATTGGTAGTGATACCTTCCTATATGGACATAACATTATTTGAACTGTTTCCTTTATCAACCCTCCTTTCCCCCCTCCTCTTCTCCCTCTCCTGATTCCCTTCCACTCTTCTCCTGGTTTCTCTCCTCATTTATGTAAAGTCCCTTTTGTTTCATATTTTCTCTGTAGCTTCCACATATGAGAGAAAACACTCAACCCTTGACTTTCTGACACTGGCTAATCTTACTTATCATAATATTCTCTAGTTCCATCCTTTTTCCTGCAAATGACATAATTTTGTTCTTTTTTATGACCGAGTAAAATTCCATTGTGTGTATATATTACATTTTCTTTACCCATTTATCCATTGTTGGACACCTAGATTGGCTCCATAATTTGCCTATTGTGAACTGTGTTACTATAAACATGGATATGCACATATCACTATAGTATTTTGACTTTCATTCTTTTGGGAAGATACTGAGGAGTGGCATAGCTGGCTCATAATAGCGGTTGTATTCTAGTCTTTGAGGAACCACCATACTGATCTCCATAGTGGTTGTACTACAAATTCTAATTCCTATTAACTCATACAATTAATTTCTATGAACTCAAACTCTAATTCCTATCAACTCATTTGTACAACAAATTCTAATTCCTACTAACTCACCTTATTTGGAGATAGGGTGATTGTAGGTGTACTTAGTTAAGATGAAGTAGTTAGGTTGAACCCATATCTAATCTGACTAGTGTCCTTATTAAAAAAAGGGAAATTTAGGCACAGAGATAGATACACATAGAAGAACAACCCTGTTTCAAAATAAAAATAAGCCATGTGTGAGTGTATAGTCTATTCAAATATTAAGTGTTTAAATAAGCAGTGTGTTGTGGTGCATGCGTGTAATCCCAGTACTTGGGAGGCTGAGACAGGAAGACTGCAACTTAGTGAGGCTCTCAGCAACCTAGTGAGACCCTGTTTTCAAAATACAAATAAAATAGGGCTGGGAGTGTAGCTCAGAGGTAGAACATCCCCAGGCAAAAAAGGGGGTTGGGGAGAAGAAGGACCTGTGAAGAGACATAGAAAGAAGACAGCCATCTGCAAGACATGGAGAGAGATCTGAACAGATCCAACACTGCTGACTTCTTGATTTGGGATTTAGTCTCTAGAAGTGTGAAACAATACATTTGTATTATTTAAGCCATCCAGTTGTGGTGCTTTGTTATGGCAGCCCAAGCAAACTAATGCAATTTTGGTACTGATAAATGGGGTACTGCTGTAAAAAAGATCTAACACATGTATGTGGCTTTGGAATGAGATAAAACTAGAGTAAGATAGTCAGGCATGGTGACACATGCCTATAGTCTCAGTACTTGGGAGGCTGAGACAGGAGGATTGCAAGTCTGAGGCAAGCTCACAATAATTTAGCAAGACCCTGTTTCAAGCTAAATTCTCTCTCTCTCTCTCTCTCTCTCTCTCTCTCTCTCTCTCTCTCTCTCTCTCTCTCTCACACACACACACACACACACACACACACACACTAAAGAAGATGGCCCCCTAATCCAGGATGTCTAGTGCCCTTATAAAAAGGGAACATTTAGGTACAAACAGCCACAAAGACAAAAGAGACAAGGAGAATTCTATGTGAAGAATTGGCTTATGTTGCCAGGAGGCAAAGAACTGCCAGAAACTCAGATGGGGCATGGGGCAGATTCTCCCTCACAGAAGCAATCAACTCCACAGACACCTTTATCTTGCATTTGAAGCCTCCTAGACAGCAAAACAGTCCATTTGTGCCACTTAAGCTACCTAAATGTGTCGAACTTGGTTATGGCAGCCCTTGCAAACCAATAACTAACTAAAACTTCAATAAATAGAGGTATATGCCATGTTCAGTGACTGGGAAACTTAATATTGAAAGAATGTCAGTTTTTTCTGAGTTACTTTAAAGATTCATTGCAATCACAATCAAAATCTCAACAATTGTTTTGTGTGGCATTTGACATGGCGATTCTAAGTTTTATACACTCATCCCCCTTTATCTGTGATTTTGCTTTCTGTGGTTTCAGTTACATGGGCTCAACTACAGTCCAAAATTATTAAACAGAAAATTCCAGAAATAAGCAACCCATATGTTTAAACTGTGTGCTATTCAGAGTAGCATGATAAAACCCTGCATTATTCCATCCAGGATGTGAATCCTTCCCTTGTCCATTGTATCTACACTGTATATACTACCTGCCCATCAGTCACTTAGTAGCCCTCTTGGTCAGACCATCAGATTGCTTAGCACAATAGTGAAAGACCATGAAAATTACTGTGTAACCTAAACCACACAAAGTAATCTTAATAATCAAGAGGAAAAGTCATGATTGTTCTGAGGACTTCAAATAATTTTGTCAAAGGTTTTTAAAATTCTCTTATTTTCAGTTTTACATGCATAGGAAAATTTAAAAAGTAAATACTTCTCAAAGATCCTTTAATATGTTGCCTTTTCACTATGTTCATAGTATCATTGTTCATTAATACTTTGCAGCTGAAAACAACACCAATATTTTTCACTATTAGAACTGGTGAATATATATTCTGGAATATTCATAGAATGAAATGTATGCAGCAAAAGAAAAATGAAGAAATTATGGCTACCAGCATCAAGATAAATGAGTTTCATTAGAGTGAGCAAAAGTAGCAATTCAAAAGAAGTAGTCAGGGTATGATTTCATATGAAAAAGTGTAGGTATGGGCAACGTTATAGTGGTTAGGGGTATAAAAGAAGATGGTATAAGTGTCAATAGAACAAGGTAAAGATTTTTACAAAAATCGGAAAAGGATTTGATAACGTTGAATGTGTTTGGGAAGAGGCACAAAAGTTTTATAAATTATACAAAGTGCTGTTCTTTGAACTAGGTAGTAGTTGCACAATTGTATGTTTTATAACACTGTTTAAAGTATGCATATATGATTTATATCATATGTTCTAAATTACTGATGCATACTTAATAATATCCTTTAATTAAAAGTGGAAACTTAAGCCAGGCATAGTGGTGCACGCTTGTAATGCCAGTACTTGGGAGGTTGAGCCCAGAGGACCCTGGTTCGCGGCCAGCCTCAGCTACTTAGTGAGGCCCTCCGCAACTTAGTGAGACCCTGCTTCAAAAGAAAGAATAAAAATAGGACTGGAGGTGTAGCTTGGGTTCAATCCCCAGTACCGAAAAAAAAAAAGTGGAGACTTAGATGGAGCAGCAAGAGAGGAATACAGGGAACATCTAGAAGGTTGTAAAACTCTATTTTTGGATGTATACACATATACATATATCTATATATGTGTGTGTGTGTGTGTGTGTGTGTATGTATGCACATGTATATACTCATTTATATTACACAATAAAATCTTATGATATCCATATATAAAATGTTTGTTTATTGTATGTTTTCTGCTAAGAAACCATAAGAGGCTACTAAATGTTTGAAAAGCAATGTAGGCACTAGTCCAATTAAATGAATTGGAAGAATTCCCAACATCTCTTTTTTAAGTTTGGGATATAGTTGTTTTTGTTATACTTATTCCCATTTGGCTCAGCAAACAGAAACATAACATCAAGATTGAAGCTAAAAGCAAAGCTAGATAAAGACAGTTGATGGGATAATTTGAGGACCAATGGTTCTTCTTTGAAGCTTTCGTAAAATTCAGCTGGGAATCCATTGGGTCCTGAGCTTTTCTTTGTTGGAAGGTATTTTATTGCTGCTTTGATCTCATTCCTTGCTATGAGTCTGTTTAGGTTCTCTATATCCTCTTGGTTCAATTTAGGTATGTTGTATGTGTCAAGAAATTTGTCAGGTTCTTCTAGGTTTTTCAATTTATTAGAATATTTCCTAGCTTTGGTGTCAGTTTGTTCTTGTTTTCTTAGGGCTTGGAGATACATCATTAGGTTGTTTATTCAGAATCTTTCTGTTTTGTTTTGTACTGGGAATTGAACCCGGGAGCATTATACCTCTAAGCTACACTCCCCTCCTATTTTTTAAATTCTGAAACGAGGTCTCCCTAAGTTGCTAAGAGCCTCACTAAGTTACTGAGGCTGTCTCAGCCTCCCAAGTACTGGGATTACAAGTGTATGTCACCACATCCAGTTGTTTTGTTGTTTTTATTTGTTTGTTTTTAATGTGGGCACTCGATGCCATAAATTTCCCTCTTAAGACCACCTTCATAGTGTCCCAGAGATTTTGGTAAATTGTTTTTTTTTAATTAATTTTTTTATTGTAGTAATTCGTGCAATATAGCATACATCTTTGTTAAGTACAAGTTGTTAACAACATATTTGCACACAATTCTCATTTGACCCCTTCCCCAATTCCCACCCCATTCCCTCCCCCTCAGGTTCACTTCAGTGAGTGACCTTGATATGATTGTCTAAGTACATCATGTGCCTTAGGGTGTCCGTCTGCCCCATGCATCCACTACAATTAAATTAACTTCTTTGCTTATCGAGGATCTCTCCTTTTCATCTGGAGACCCTCCTATGCCCCATCTTCTCCCTAGCATCCGCATATTAGGGAGAACATATGCTTCCTTACTCTTTGTGACTGACTAATCTCACTTAACATAATGTTTTCCAGTTGCATCCATTTCCCTGCAAAGAACATGATTTTGTTCTTCTTTATGGCTGAGTAAAATTCCATTGTGTATATATCCCATAGTTTTGTAATCCGTTCATCTGTGGATGGACATCTTGGCTGCTTCCATAGTTTGGCTACTGTGAATTGAGCCGCTATAAACATAGATACACATGCATCGGTCTGATAGTTTGGTTTCCATTCTTTTGGGTATATACCCAGTAGTGGTATTGCTGGGTCATATGGTAGGTTCACTCCCATTCGTCTGAGGATCCTCCATACTGTTTTCCACAGTGGTTGCACAAGTTTGCAATCCCACCAACAATGTATTAGGGTTCCC
>PVLC010020650.1:0-28987 GCA_004027655.1 Graphiurus murinus | reverse complement strand
AAGAGTTACCCATTTGATACTCACCATAGGCAAAAGAAAAAAAGGAAAATAACTGGAAATCTACTACTCATTGGGCTCCAGAAGGCCAATTTTAAAAGCAAAATTACATTTAGGCTGTCAAAATTCGTTTCTTAGTAAATTCTGACAAGCATGGTGGCAGAGCAGACTTCCTCTGTGTGCTCCCTGAGTGCTGCTCTAAAAGGGCAACACAAGCTTTTAAAATAAAATTTGAAAGGAAACCACAGTGGTTAGCTCAACCATTTTGCACTTAGGTACTGGGAGGTTTAGTTACCGTAAAGTGTTTAATAAATTAGTTTCCATGTCACCTTCGGGTAACATCTGTTTCATGATTTCTAGAATTATGAACCATGACACTACTGCTCTGAGAACATAATACATTTGTTTTCCATGAGAAAAATCGGTCTGGCAAAGAGTTTAGAATCCAAGAAATGCAGCTTAGAAAAAATGGTGAGTAGAGCTACTGAAGGGGGTGCTGGGCAGGAGCATGATACATTTTAGATCATTTCCATGGAAGTTATTTTTAATACAATTCTTGGTGGATATTTTTAAATTATTCACTAACTACTTTGAAAAATAATCACATTGACAACTTATTTTTTCACCTAGACCAACAAAAATCCATCCTAAATTTTCGATTTTACCAAATTCATTAATCTTTTTCTTTTAAGACATTTTAAAATGTCTAAATGATCTGATATTCTTTAAAAGATGATACATTATACTTGCACCTTTAGAGCATTTAACAAGGCAACATTATTTAATTAATTAATTGACCCTGACTAAACGTGTATGTCCCCCCCACCACATTCACAGGCTGAAGCCCCAAACCCATTTGTGACTATATTTATGGAGACTTTATGACAGCAACTGAAATTAAATGAGGTCATAAGAGTAGGGGGCTGATCCAACAGGATTAGTGTCTTCATAAGAAGACACATCAGAGTTTTCTCTGCCTTTCTCTGTCATGGGAGAAGGCAGCTACCTTCCAGCTGGGAAAAGAGCTCTCTTCAGAAGCAGAACTGGCCAGTACCTGCATCATGGACTTCCATGCCTCCAGAACTGTGAGAAACACTTTTCTATTATTGAAGCCACCTGGTCTGTGGCACTTTGTTATAGCAGCTAGAGTTGACTAAAACTTAAGAACTAATTATAAGTAAGTTTGCAGATTATCCATATTCTTCATTTCTATTCCCTTTCCTTTAAATCTACCTAATTACATAACTTTGTTCTTCTTTATTGCTGAGTAGAATTCCATTGTATTTCCCATGATTTTGCAATGCATTCATCTGTTGATGGACACCTATTTGGCTATTATGAATTGCACTGCTATGAACATAGGTATGCATATATTACTGTAGTTCTCTGGTTTCAACTTCTTTGGAAAGACACCCAGGAGTGGTATAGCCAGATCATATGGTGGATCCATTCCTAGTTTTCTGAGGAATCTCCACCCTGATCTCCATAGCTGCTGAACTAGAAATGGAAGGGCCTGGAGAACATTATGTTAAGTGAGATTATCCAATCACAGAAAGTGAAGGGTCGTATGTTTTCTCTAATATGAGCAAGCTAGAGAGTAACTGGAATACAAGAGGGACTCCAGATAATGGAGGAGAAACCTCAGTGGAGTCAGGGAGGTGATCTAAGGGAAGGGGAGGAAAAAGATTGAGGTTCAATAATGGAAATAACTACCATCAACTATATGTACATATGTGAATATACCAACAACAATCTCAGCACTCTGTATTGAGGAAGGGGGAAATGGGTAGGGGGGCACCAAATGATGTGTGCATGTATGTCATTGTCAACATAATTTACATTATGATGTGAGATTATAATGCACGAATAAGAACACATTAAAAAATAAACCCATATTATCCTTTAGTAACACTGAGAGAAAATCAGGGTGTATAATCAAAACTTGACTAAGACACCTTCCAACAAGTAAAACATCCAGTCAAATATCAGAGAATTATTTGTAGATTAGTAATTAGTGTGAACCCTAATTCCAAATGCACTGAATAACAAAAAACTGACATTTGGCACCAAGTTTCCCTAGAGGTGTTTTTTCAGTAGATGCAGAGAGATCAGCACTCAGCAACACTGCCCAGGGTTACTGCTCCCTCTTTCCAGATACCTAGGCCTGTTAACCAATCTGCACCTGAAATAACAGTGTATAACTACCTGGAGAACCTCATGCCTGTGTATTCAATCCACTCATGAGGTGCTATTTTTTTGGACTTTATAGTTATGGTCCCTTGGCTTCCCCTTGGAACTGTCTCCTGTCCTGCCCCACCCACTTTTGGTGGCTCTTGCATGACCAGAAAAGGAAATGAGGCAGAGGGTAGTCAACATTGCTCCTTCTCAGGCACAGTTCTCATAAAATGTTTGAGAGGGATGCAATAATCAAAGACTAAAAGTAAAAAGCATTCATGAATAATGAACATGGAGATGTATTTAAAAAGGTAAATGATAAACATATATCACACATTATCAGTTCTACAAATCACACATCCTCTTCCTGAACTTAAGTGTAATGAAAATCAAAAGCCAGTTAGTATAGCCAGTGACAGACAGCATGAAAAATGTTTTGTAGGTAATGATATTGCTTATGTGCCAAAAGGAATTCTGTGGGAGAAAACTGTAAGAAAAAGCAATTAAGTAAATTAGGATTATTCTTCAAATTTGCCAAGATGGACTTTTTATCTTTAAAAAGAAAAAAAATTCAAGAGAGTGCTTAAAAATTGAAATTTGGAACTTTTACCAAAATGAAGGATACTATTAAGAAAGCTTACCTTAAGAACATTTAACCTTTAAAATACTTCTAAGACATACAAATGTATAATACATTTGAATAAAATATCTTTCAAATACAACTTTAGCTCTTAACAAATAAAAAGTTTGAAAATGTTATTTTCTCTAAAACACTTCCCCACATGTAACAGTTTGGGATACAAAATGAAAACACCATACTTTATCAACTTGTCAACACAAAAAAATCCCATAGCAACACACTGGACTTGTGAAAGGGAAGCCATTTTATCAGTTACCTCCTAAATTTGCACAAAGATTAATATACTATATTGATTACACTGAACTTTTTAAGGAAAAAAATCTGAAACATAGTGCCAGACAAAACTGGTTAGGCCCTTTAAATCCTGTTCTTATCAAAAGAATAATATTGGACTTTGCCTTGAATATTCTATGAAACTTTTTCCTTGGTGAATCTATGCCTATGAATCCTATGAAATAATCAGAGCTGTGGAAATTCACTACTATATAACCTTTGGTTCTTTGTCAGCATGTGCATATACATACTAAAAACACAGACATCGTGTAACAACCAATAATTTGCACGAATGCCAATCAATTTCCACTTTATTATTATTATTATTATTATTTTGTGATACTGGGGATGGAACCTGGGGGCATTCTACCTCCAAGTTACAGCACCAGTCCTATATTTATTCTTTTATTTTGAAACAGAGTCTCACTAAGTTGCAGAGGGCCTCACTAAGCAGCTGAGGCTGGCCACGAACCCAGATCCTCCAGTCTCAGCCTCCCAAATGCTGGGATTACAAGCGTGCGCCACCACGCCCGGCTTCCACTTTATTATTTAGCTTATCAAACAAATAGGTACAAGGCTACTAGAAACAATTCACTAAATATTGAAACTGCATTCATCTCAGGAATTACATTCTAATGAAAACAGTTCTTGGAAGCTGGGTGTGGAGGTGCATGCCTATAATCTCAGTACTTGGGAGGCTGAGACAGGAGGATTGCAGGTTTGAGGATAGCTTGACAGCAAGTAGTGAGACTCTCACCAACTTAATGAGACCTTGTTTCAGAATAAAAATAAAGAATAGGGATGGGGGTGTAGCTTGGAGGAAGAATCCTCCTGGGTTCAATTCCCAGTACCACAAAAAGCCCCCCTAAAAACAGAAACAAAAACAAAAAATAGTCCTTTACAAAGCTGCTGTCATTAAATGGGGCTGATTTCTAACAGGTTACCTAATTAGACACCTAAACCAAATGATACAGATCTAGACACCTGTACTTTATTTTTTGATATATTTTTTTTTAGATAAATTGTCTTTGACACTCTGTGATCACATCAACCAGGATTGCCACTATACTGAATGCATTTGTACAGTGTTCTCAGCATAGAAAAGATTAACACCTAAACCAAATTGCCTAAATAAGTGGTAAATGTCTTTGTCAAGCTACCTTCTAATAGGAAGACTGCTTGCTTGCGAAAAATTTTCACCAGTGTGTCATCCAATTCAATTTCCTGAAGCTTAGAAATGAGCTGTTCCTCATTCCGACAGACTTTCTCTTGTGTGTATAGCCCATCAGGCATGATACGCTGCTGTCCCAGCCCTATCAGGGCTACTTCCACAGCCAGTGTTAAATAGGATTCCCCTTCTTCTAAGAATTTGTGTGCAGGTAGATGCTGATACTCCAGAGACTTGCACTGTCCCACATTTTCTATAAAATACCATAAAAGAAATCAGAGTTAACTACTTTTGAAGGTCCTTTGATAGGTACAAATATTTATTCTACCCAGTATTAGTAAAAGAAGTATTGACTTAATTCTGAGAAAGCCAGAAAACATGTTTTTAGGTTAAAGAGCATAAGCGACTATGAATGATTAAATGTGCATATTTTGGGGATGGAATATTAAAAATATTTTTCTCCCACTGAAAATGAGCCACCAAAGAAAACTAAAAATCTAAGAAGGTATGATCCTAAGGATATTTAACGTGAAAAAAGACTTTAATTAAACAATAGTAAAATTACACAATGACTACAAAACAACTTTTTAAGACTGATATTTTTTAAAAAGTTTCCATACTTAATTACAATGTTGAAATTTATAGTGAAAACAGCAGAGAACAAAACATGTAACTAAATTTCAAGGTCATTTTTATTATCTCAGAGTTTCTGTTAGCACCAGAGGAATGATTCTTTGTGTATCCTCTTATCTCTGTTAAGGTGCATCTATTAGAAATTATAACAAACTTCAATCATCCAACTCTCAATGAAAATAGACTCAGATTCATACCTTTCACCCTCCTAACAAGACTTTAGATCACTCTAATCCATGAAGACAACCACCCCAGGGGAAATTACGAAGGGCAAGATAATTAACCTGAGTTCACCAGTCATGGGAATAACAACAGGACAGTCCTTGCTCCCTTCCTTACCTCAGCCCACTACCCTTGGGCAGTCCTTTGAGGGATGATTCTTAGTGCTCAAGGGGAAAAAGAGAAATATTTGAACACTACTTTAAAGGAATTTGTGTTATTAAACAGTTTAGAATAGCATTTAATTCTCCTCCCTTAAAATAGATTTCAAATATTTAAATCCTTCTAATGCAAAGACAGATTTAAAAAAAACAACAACTAAATTTTCTAATTCTAAATGCTACAGTGGCAGTGACTGTTCTTATTTTTTTATGTTGAAAAATAGTCATAAATGCAGATAAATTCATAGATACAGAACCACTAGTCTTAAGAGAATAAACATTTTTAAGGTCCTTGGCACATGCTGCCAGCTACTGACTCTAAGACTTTTCACAGCTTGTGGAAGCCTGCCTGAAGATCATGAGAGCTCCCATGCCCCTGCTGTAAGCACAGATTCTGTAACTACACAGCTTCCCAAAGCATATGGGTCGAAACAGACAAACACTACTGCTACTCAATGCTTAGAAAAATAAATTTAAAAAAAATCAAACATCGGTAGTCTTACCTGTAAAATCTGAGAATCCAGAGAAGTTTTCATCATCCATGTGGCAGGCTTCCATAAGGCTACTGAAAAGAGTGCCCACAGGGTCTAGTGGGTGTCCAACCCAGCCTTCCAGATTGGTTATCGAGGTTATGCTTTTATGCTGTAGCTCTGTGTAAGAAAGGGAAATTGAGAGAGGGGGAATAAAAAGGAGATAAAGGGAGGGAAGTAGGGTAAAAAAGCCTTATTGTTTAATAGCAGCATGTCAACAAATTAACACAGAATTCAGATGGAAATTCCCCTTTAATTAAAAAATCAATCAAAAGGCACCATAATCCTAACTTGTGAACTAGTCTGATTTCTAAAGGTTCATGTGTAAATCAATACAAATGGTACTAAATTCCAGGACAGTTCCCAAATACCTGTTCAATTCATATGTCCAGTGTACTCAGTGAACATTACTACTCACACTATTAAATCATGTTGTATGGGGAAAAATGAATTCCAAATTTCTTTCTGAGGTGCTACAGAAGCTACTCCTACTTTCTTAGGAGTGGCATGGAAAGAATAAAGAAGATTCCTGAAATCAACAACTGGATAGCTCTACAACTGTGTCAAGCTGCTCTCTGTAGGAGTCAGTACTCATTGGGACATCTAAACTTAGGACTTGAGGGCAGTCTACAGCCTGAGTTGGACTTGGACTCCTCTGGAATATTATTAAATGACCTCCCCCTTTTACTTTATAGAAGTCTTCTTCACTGTGAATCCTAAGTCATTTAACACAGAACGGTTGCCATAAGGGCAAAAAATAGCAGATGATAACACATATTTGGAGGAAACATTCATACTCCTCAGAGAATGTTATTAGCTCTTTCAAGTTAAATTACAGAATGCTGAGAAAATATTGCAAATGTTTTAATATATATTCCATTGTTATAAAATATTACTTGTATCTAAGTGTTTACTAAAATAATAACTAGTAGTAGCTCCTTCTTGAGGGAAAAACATAATAAAATCTATGTAGATGAAAAAAATGTAGAGAAGAAAAATGTTGACATAAATAGCCAAAAAGTCCTTTCATAAATTCAACATTCCTTCATAACTCTTCTGGTTTTGAATTGTTAACTATTAGTACATAAAATGAAAAATGACATGAAATGAAAAAATGGCTTGGCACAATTATTAAAATTTATTTAAGTTGAGCCCTAGATTCTTTGCAAAGGTCCTTCCCTTTGGCTTCTTTCGCTGGTTTTCCTATACATAACCAGCATGAAAAGAGAAACATGAGCATTACTCTTGGGAATAGCCAAATATTAATGTGGGGGAGCATGTATATGGTAAAGAATAGTACTGCGCTGACAGAAGCAAATTTATTGTCAAGTGATGGAAAATGAGGACATAAATGAAGAAGTTTTTATTTTTAGAATCAAGAAGCCAATAAATCATGCCAAATATTGTCAATATTGATATACTGCCTATAATAATTTTGGTTCATTAATACATAACTGTTATGGTACTTTGAAATTAACAAAGAGCCTGTTCTTTAAATATGTACAAACAATAACAGCAACAAAGTAAGAAAAGGTGTATATATGTGTATTTATATATATATATTTATATATGTTCATTCCTAGTAATAATAACAGTTTGAAATAAAAGTTTTCATTGTAGAATAAAAGAGAAATAGGTCTAAGAATGGAATAGATCTAGGCTATAGTATTGTAATAAAAGACATTCACAGGTGTCTAACCTAGCATGAATTTTAACTTAACTAAATTAACATTTTTATACTTTGTATTCCTTTAGAGACTGCAATATTTTTACCGAACAAATTTTAAAAACCAAATTTTTAGTAAAATTTATGGTATGCTATTAAAAATATCAGATGATCATCATAAACTAGTTCTTTTTGCTCCATCAAAAGTGCATCCCTCACTAAGACTTTGCTTATTTTGTCATGGAAAACATCATGCTCTTGTTTCAGTTTGCCATCAGTTACTCATGACTTTGGTCAACAAACAGGTAAAAATGAAGATTGAGGTGATGGGAAAATAAATAAATAAAATGTCTTGAGACTTGAAAAAAAAAAAGTGCTGTATTCTCTCGGCCTGAACATTATCCTTTATTTATTCCATTCAGAAATAAATGGTTTTGGCCAAACAAACATTGTTTAGGAAAAGGAGAATTTCAGAAAAAAACTTTCCCAAAGGATGTAGCAATATACTTTGCAAACACCACAGATGATATGAAGAACATGAAGTACCGAACACAGTCATTACAAATCAGGCCCATTCACATCCCAAGCCCCTCTGAGCTTCCCTTTCTTGGGTTCAAATTATAACTCTGGAGTTTTTCTTGCTGTATAAATCATAATGCTAGTCCACAATACCTCCAATACAGAGGCCACTGCAAGAGATGACAAACACTTGCTCTAGCCTCTGGCCTCAATCACCCAAGGAATATCAAACATGACACCCCAAAGCCAAAGAGCAACTAAAACTATCCTTCTTAATAAAAAAGCAAAATTACACAGTAAAAACAAAACAAGCTGACCAAAGAAACATAAGAATAAGCTTTATATCTATAAAAGGAACATGAAGTACATAGATTAATCAGAGAAAAAATATAAACTAGATTATCTGATCTAGGTCTTAAGCATGTAATATAGCCCTTTGTGATTACCATTATGGTACTTATTCAAAATTTAAAAGATTAATAAAACAAGACAAAGAGATGTTAAGTGTGTTCTGTCAATTGAAAGTTCATCATATGTCACTTACAGAACTTGAAATACTCAGGAGAATGGCAATCATCAACAATACAAACAATAATAAATGCTGGTGAGGATGTCAGTAAATAGGAACTCATACATTGTTGGTGGGATTGTAAATTAGTACAAGTGCTATAGAGATCAGTATGGAAGTTCCTCAAAAGACCAGGCATGGAACCACAACATGACCCAGCTATACTACTCCCCAGAGTATTTCCAAAAAGAATTAAAGTTAGAATAGCACAGTGATACACTCATGCCCATGTTTATAGCAGTACAATAGTTAAATTATGGAACTAAACTAGGTGTCTACCAACAGATGAATTAATAAAGAAAATGTGGCATATACCAACCATGAAGAGGAACAAAATTATGTTGTTTAAAGGAAAATGGATATAACTAAAGACTATTATGGTAAGTGAAGCCAACCAGTCTCAGAAAGTCAAGGGTTGTATGTTTGTTCTCATATGTGAAGCCAGGGAGAAAACAGAAAACATAGGGGACTTTAGATAAATGTGGAGAGAGACCAGGAGAATAATGAAAGGGATTGGGGTAACGGGGTGTGGAAGGGAAAGAGGTGGACTGAGGAAGGAGAACAGTTCAAATTATATTAAGTCCATATATGACAGTATCACTACCAATATCACTCACATATACAGGAGGGAGGAGGGTGAGAGGGGAGGGATGCAGAAGGAAACACACCAAGTGCTATATGCATGTATGTTTGTATTACTTTGAACCTCACTATGATGTATAATTACAATGCACCAATAAAAATATTTTAAAAATTCTTTCAACACTCAACCAAGGGGAAAGAAAGAATTTTTTTTTTTTTTTTTTTTTTTTTTTGTGGTACTAGGGATTGAACCCAGGGGCATTCTACCTCCAAGCTACACCTCCAGTCCTATTTTTTATTCTTTATTTTGAAACAGGGTCTCACTAAGTTGCAGAGAGCCTCACTAAGTAGCTGAGGCTGGCCCTGAACTCAGATCCTCCAGTTCAGCCTCCCAAGTACTGGGATTCCAAGCGTGCGCCACCACACCCAGCAAAAGAATAAAATTTCTTACAGATCAGTTATCAAATATTTTTCAAAGAGTGGCAAGTAAAGCCATTTCCATGGCTTTAGTTTTAAAAACCATCTCTTCCAGAAGAACACAAAACCTAGTGATATCATCACCAGGAATCCTGTTCCAATGAAAACAGACTTCTTCATATTCACCTTTTTTTTGAGTCCGGAACATTTCCAACTGTTTCTGTTGCTGTCGTCTTAATGTGTTAACAATAGCTATTGCTAGTCTCAGTGCTTCTCTGGGGTACCCATGAGAACGTAACGCATCCACTCTTGCACAGGCTGTAGGAACATGTTCTAAAAACAGAAAGCCAAGGGGTAAAGTTGCCACTGTCTATAAAAACAAGATTTAATAGTAAAATTCTTCTCCCAAAATACTAGTAAAGACACGAGAAACCATTTCTGAACTTGGATTTGAATAAAAAAACTCAGCTCCTATTGCCAAGCATTCATCCATCTCCCATTGAATCCCTTAAATCTCCACCTCCCACTCTAATAATGCTAAAGAAACTCAACAAAGAAGTAAGTCATGGAAATGTCTTTCCGGTTTGGCCACTTACCATGCCAGAGGGGCCACCCTCGGGAGTCAAAGAGGGAGTTTTCAGTGTCGTCATGGTAACAGTAGTTGGTGTATAGGTCACTGCTGATAATGTGCTGCAAATGGCTATCCTGCCAGTGGAGATCGCATGCCTCGATGGCTCGTGTGAACACTGTCCGATGTGGCCTGTTCGATGAATCTGTTTTTTCCACAATTCAGAAAGCCGTGTCAGCTATTGTTCACATGTGAATAAATCAGTCATACCATTCTGTGGCCAGATGTTCATGAACACACCCACACACATTGTCCTGCACCCCCTAAGCAGAAGGGTGAAGAGTGAATATTCTCACATCCTAAGTACTAGGAGGCAAGTCAGCCCAAAGAGCCACCATTCACTCACTTGCTTTATCAAACACAAACATTCTGCAGCCATTAAAGCTAAGGTTAAAGGCATCCTGCAAAAAGAATTGTCAAGTCTAGTTTCCATGCCAAATACACTCAAAAGAGGCACTTGGCACAAAAATCACGTGAAAACTCACTGCTCCCCACTTCTGAGGTGCTGTGGTGGGCTGCCCCTGATGGGATCAACAGCTCTCACAAACACTATGCAAGAGATGTGACACCAGCCATGGAACCTTTCAGGAAGATGCAGTCAGCCTTTAAAAATATGCATAAGGGTTGTGCTTTTGGTTGTATTTTTTAACTATATTGTGCGGTTTTGCACAATTAAAACTATTATGCTTCTTGGGATATAATGATGAAATGCCACTTTATATCCCAAAGGGCATAAATGCATATATTTAACATTTCACAAAGCCACACAACATAGCTACAAAACAAACCAGCGCACTTACCTTGCCCCTACAGGCTGCCTCCTGACTCCTGGACAGGTTCCATGACTGGTGTGATGTCCCAGCATAGTGCATGCCGGGGCATCACAAAAGAGCAGAAGCATACACTCCGAAGAGGGTTCAAGTTTCAGGACCTGACGGAGAAAAGAAATGTTTGGGGAATAAAGGACATTCTCACCTCAGCTCCTGGGATTATCAAATTCCTAAAGATTCTTACCTGCTCTCCCAACCCATTCCAAACTTACCTTCAACTGTTCATAGACCTTAGCAAGCCTCAAATGATAATCAAAGTAACTTAACTTAGTTCAAGTACAACCCCTCACTGTTCTGAGACTCAACTAAATAAGAAGCAAGGCCTGGAGCTTCCTTATGATATGGTTTTATTCTCCTGTCCCTGCACCTTTGGCTGAGCAGGCATGGGGGAAATCACAAAAATCAAAGAACAACAGAGCTGAGAAGAGGAGACTGGAGAATATCTAGTCCAGCCTCTTTAGTCTACTGGTAGAATTGAGGGTGAGAGAGTAAAGTGACTTGCCAATGTCACACAGCCAGGAAGTGGCAGTCAGGTAAAACACAGACATTGACAGCCTTATTAGAAGTTTATCTAATCCAGCTGTTCAGAGAGGTCTTGACAGTCTTTAATAGAGACATTACTTCAGCTTGGCCTCAGGTCAACTTAAATATCCATATCTTAATGGCAGACATCAAAACACATGGATAGGTTTATAGCAGTACAATTCAAAACAGTCAAATGATGGAACCAACCTAGGTGTCTGTCAACAGATGAATGAAGAAAAAAAAATGTGGTATATATACACAATCGAGTTTTACTTAGCCATAAAGAATAACAAAATAATGTCATTTGCAGGAAAATGAGTTGAACCAGAAAATACTATGCTAAGTGAAACCAGCCAGTCTCAGAAAGTCAAGAGTCAAATGTTTTCTCTCATATGTGGAAGCCAGAGAGAAAATAGGAAACCAAAGAGACTTTAGATCATCAAGGAGAGAGACCCATAGAATAGCAGGTTGGAATAGGGAAGGAGGTAGGGAGGGGAAAAAGAAAAACTGATGAAAAAAATAGTTCAAATTATGCTATGCCCATATATGATGGTATCAATACCAATCACTATTATGTATGGAGATGGGTGGGTACTGCAGTGGGACTGAAGGGAAACACACCAAGACCTACGTACGGGTTTTTTTGTATGATGTTGGACTTCACTATGATGTATAATTACAATGTACCAATTAAAATATAAAAAACAAAAATAAAAAGTGGAAAAACAAGGATGACAGATAATATAAGAAGCACAAATAATGATGTATCTGTGATGGGCCCTGCCTAGACTCCTTGCTAGCAGTAGACATATGCATACACTACAAAATGGGAAAAGTGGGTCCCACATTTAATTGTCTTTTGAATCTACTAGGGCTTTTTGCTGAGCAGAATAAATATGCCCATACCCAGAAAGATACTGGTTCTATGACCTCTCACAGTCAATCAACCAAACCAAGTCTCACGTTAATCTTTTAAAGTGGGTTTGTCATTTCATTTATCTTGTTAGTTCAAATCACAGAAATAGAACTTAAAACTAAAAAGAGATTTTAAAACAGCAACTTGGTATTATGCATGTATTAAAAAAACAAGAGTTCTACCTGTTAACATAGTTTACTATGTGTGGTACTACTAATAAAAGCAAGCTGTAGGGTCTGATTTCATTAAAATAATAAACACCTGAATTGTTCACATGTTTATTTGTGACTGTGGGAACATATAGAAAAGACACACTGGCATTTAACAGTGGTTAGCTATAAGAGACCGGTAAAACAAATAGTAACAAAAAAAAAGCTAAATTCTCGTGAATATTTAAATGAAAGCGAAGGCTATAAAGTCCTCTCATAACATGGGCAACACATAAAAATTGATTATGTACATAAATAATGGTTAAAATGATTTGGTACAATTGAAAATCTGGTTTGATTCAGGTATCAAAAGTATGATCACTCTTTTTATCATGGATGTCCATGGTTATTTAATTATTGCAGTTAAGACTGAAAAAAGAGAAATGGACTATCTTTACCAAATTTTTTGAATTATAAAGACTGAAAAAAAGAGAAATAGGCTATCTTTACCAAATTTTTTAAATTATAAATACATAAATCAGTAATTTTTAAATACAGCATATATAAGTTTAAATTTGTGAAGTTTAGGAAAGCTAAAAGGGGAAATTCTTAGTTTTTTTTTTTTTTTTTTAACCAAAAAAGTTAAAAGTAAGAAATTGGATGTCATTCCGGTAAAGTCTTAAAAAATAATTCTATAACAAATTACCCCAGCAGAGGCACAGCCTCATATGATTTTCATATTCACTCTAATGTTTAAACATATGAAATCCTGCCCTGGTTTTTGCCATGTGCATACTCAGTCCAATAGCATGGCTGCTGGGTCCTGCTGACCACCACTGCCTCTTCTAGAGAGGAGAGCTCTGTGGAGACTCTGTAGGTATGAGCCCAAGAGCCCTTCAAAAGGGATGTCTCTGTGACAGCCAGTCAGGATGTGGTACTCTGCTATAAGCTTGTGCACTGGTGCCTTTAGGTACAACAGCTATAAATCCTGCATCTGGAAACTAAGACCTGACTTCATCCTGCCTAGATCAAACTCTAGAGGAATGGACTGTGGTATGTGGAGGCTGCATCACCTCCTATCAGTTTTCTAAGACCCACGGAATTTTTGTATTTAACCTAGGGTAACATAAGTGGAAAGTAAAAAGCAAAGTGCAAAATATTAGAGTGGCAGTTCCAAAAAAGGGAGTGAAACAGACAAATCTCCAAATACAAAAATAAAAGAGGATTAAAGATTGCCTATGTAGATGCCAGCATATTCTTTCCTAATAACAGAGAAAATAACTAATACACAACCAAACATGAAAATTTTGAATATCTGGAAAAGACTGGGGCCCTAATTTTCCTTGAAGTTGCAAAATAAAAATCATGAGCAATAAAAATAGGGTGTATTTCAAATACTGAATTCAAGGCAAATATCCCTACACAAAGCAGAGCCCTACAATTCTCTTTCCCAAGTCCTAAATCTTCTTTTTGATTGGATAAGTCCTTATGGAGTAATACACATCATTTCCTTTCTTTGTAGATACAGAAAACACTGCTAGTACCACATTCGATCTCAGCACATTGCCTAACTCTTTTTGTTTTTCCTAGTAGTACCAACTCTTTATGTGGCTAGCATGTAGAGAATGCTAGTTTTGATTCTAGATCCTTCTCATGTCATTTGATTTCCATCTTGCTAATATCATGACTTTAAAGTCAAACTGTCTTAAAAAGATGCACAAATTATATAAAAATAATGGGATGATTTAATGAATGAAGTTTATATTTGCAAGTTAGCAAATCTGGTTACAAATCTGGTTCTGAAAGAGAGGGTCAAATGAGAGATGTGTACATGTATGCCTTTACCAACTTATACCTAACAAAGATGTATGATTATAATGCACCAATTAAAAAAATAAATTTATAAAAAAAGAGCAGAAAATCCTGCAGTAGCTAAAGAGGAAAATGAGGTCAAGGAAAAATTTTTTAAAGACAGGAAGGACTTGAGCTGAAGGGATAAATCTGATAGAGAGGGAGAAATACTAAAATATCAGGACAGAAATGAGAGACAGAGCTTCTTCTGGAAATGTCTAGAGACATTTTTTATTGTCCCAGAGACTGGAGGGCACTATAGTCTATAGTAGGTGGGAACAAGAATGCTAGACAATTCTCAATAAAGAATTTTCCTCGTCAAATGCCAAAAGCATACCATGACCCTCAGTCCCGTCATAAAATGTTTCCTTCCTATTTTCTAAAACTAAGAATTGTTAACTTACTACATGGTACCCCAGATATGAATTGGCCAACAAAGATAAAAACACATAGCTCCTCCAGTCTCTCAATTTTTTTTTGCAAAGTAATATATTAGCACCCAGCTCTATACTTTTTAATTTAAAAAAATGTTCAGATGGAATTGATGCATCATTTTAAAACTATATAAATACTGCATCAATCTGTATTCTGAGAATCTTTAAAAAATCATATAAAGGTCTCAGGTAAAATAAAAACACATGCACGCATTCACAGTCAAAATGTATTAAATCTTTGAATTATAGTAAGTTGTAAAATGGGTAAGGTCATTTTCCCATATACAGTCTTAAGTTACCATTATAAAGACATATCCCCAATAAAGAAGTAGAACTTTACTGTAGGCTCACCTTGGTTGGCATTTGCACCCTGAGGCAGAGCATTAGTTAGGTTGGGTAATTCACTGCCATGAGTTCCATCTTCCCATGGACAAACATCAACGCTGTTCCACTTTTTCAGCTGTTTTAGCCAACTGGATTTCTGCTCCAACTTGCAGTGGGGGTTTAAAACTATACACATCCATAGAGCACCTAATTTAAGGTAGAAGAAAGAAGTAAATTTTTAAAAATTATAGAAAAGTGTCCAATTCTAACATAACAGCTAAAGATAAATATTAAACCACTTCAAGATAGATCCGAGTCTGCCGTTTTTAGAACTCAATTTTCCTAATGTAAGTCACAAATCTAATACAGAATTAATGGAAGGAGGACAAGAGATCCCAAGTTTGAACCAAAGATCCAAGTATTATTACACATAAGGAGTAAATAATTTCACAAATGCTAACTGGAATCACCTCCCTACTTGTGTAACATTTTATTTATTTATTTATTTATTTATTTATTTATTTATTTATTTATTTATTGCGGTACTAGGGATTGAACTCAGGGGCATTCTACCTCTGAGCTACACCCCCAGCCCTATTTTTTATTCTTTATTTTGAAACAGAGTCTCACTAAGTTGCGGAGTGCCTCACTAGGTAGCTGAGGCTGACCACGAACCCGGATCCTCCAGTCTCAGCCTCCCGAATGCTGGGATTACAAGCGTGCGCCACCACGCCCGGCTTGTATAACATTTTAAACAAAAAAGCCAATAACATTCAGAACCCAAAGATTCTATTTATAAACATACCCTATACATGGGTGCTGCAATATAGCATTCCAAATGGTTTTGCACAAAAATTAAATTTACTTTCCAAGGTTAACTTTTTGCAAATAACGGCACACAATAAACAAAAGGTTTCCTAGCCCCTCATAAGAATTTCAAACTGCATTATGTTAATTAGTACCCATATGTGTATGTACATAAGGAAACACTTTGAACAACTTTATGCCCGTAAATTCTACAATTATATAAAATAGATAATTTTTCTATAAGTCACAAACTACCAAAAGTCACTTGAGAAATAATAATCTGAGTAAAAATATATTTCCCAAGAAATTAAGTTTGCATTTGAAAAATCTCTAATAATTATCCAGAAAGTCCCTTGGAAAAGTCTACCAAATATTTAAGAAAGAATAATACCAATTCTACACAGTAGTTTCCAGAATGCAGAAGAGGAGGGAAGAGTTCTCATCTTATTTTATGAGGCCAGTATTACCTTGATAAAAATGTTAAAAGTAACTTCAACTGAATGTCAATACCCTTGGTGAACAAAGAAGTAAAATTCCTCAACATATATTATCACATCAAATTATCAGTATCAAAAAAGATAAATACACCACAACACATAGGTTTTATCCCAGGAATGCAAGGTTGGTTCAGTATTCAAGAACCAATTAGCATAATTCACCACATTAATAGACTAGGGAGGAAAAACTACATAATCATCTCAATAGATGCAGAAAAAACATTTGACACAGTTCATTATCCCTTCATGATAAAGCTCTTAGCAAACAAGAAATAGAAGAGACCTTACCTTACCTGATAAAAGACATCTGCAAAAGTCCCTAGAGTTAAAAACATAATGGCAAACCACTGAATGATTGTTTTTCTTCTAGGATCAAAACAAACAAAAAAAAAAGTCTGTTTTTACCAGTTCTGTCCAGCATCACACTAAAAGTTCTAGCCAGGCCAATAAAACAAGAAAGTTAAAAGAAAGATCAGGAAGGACAAAATGAAGATACCTTTGTGCACAAGCAACTAACTACAAAAAGCTCTTAGAACTAACAAGGTAAGTTTATCAAGGTCATATGATAAAAGTTCACAGCCAAAACAAACAAACAAACAAACAACAAAAAAAAACCCTTGCAGATCTGTATGGTAAACAGGAACAATTGTAAATCACTAAGGACCATCTACATTAGTACCAAAAAGAAAAAGAAGGAAGGAAGGAAGGAAGGAAGGAAGGAAGGAAGGAAGGAAGGAAGGAAGGAAGGAAGGAAGGAAGGGAGGGAAAAAAAAAAAACATAAAATACTTGGCTTATAACAAAACATTTCAGGGTCTATATGTTAAAACCTAATTACTATTTGCATTTCAAAGATGAGTCAGTCCATTCAGACTGTTGTAACAAAAAATAACAAATTGGGTGGCTTATAAATAACCAATATTTATTCTTCTCAGTTGTAGAGGCTGGGAAGTCCAATATCAAGACACCAGCAGATTCCATTTTCTGTAAGGCCCTGTTCCTCATAAATGGTGCCTTTTTGCTGTGTCCTTATGAGGCACAAGGGGCAAATGACCTCCCTCAGGCCTCTTTCATAATAGCATAATTCCATTCAGGAACCTTCATGATCTACTCAGTTCCCAAAGGTCCCACACCTCCTAATATTATCAGCTTGGGAGTTAGCATTTCAACATACTAATTGAGGGGAGGGTGTCATAAACATTCAGACCTTAGCAATGAGAGAAGCAAAACTTCTTGGAGAGGTTGAGGTCCTTTTAAAAGCAAAATCCTAAATATTCTTGGAACTTTAAACAATGATTTCTATGACTCTGAGGAAAAAATAGAAAGCCATAAAACTCAGATTATCATGCTTACATTTCTCTAATTAGAAAATTTTCATTTTGAAGAATGAGAAAAAAAATTAAAAGCCAAGTCTGTATTAATCTGCCTGCAAAAATTCTTTTTTTTTTTTTTTTTTTTGTTCACCTCCCTAAAGAGCGGTTTCATCCTGAAAGAATGTTCTTAATGTTAGCTTCAAGTTCAGAGCTATAATAGATATGGTCTTTTATCTTAACAGTCATCACTACAAAAGCTGTAATTAGCTTTAATAACCAAGTTAACCAAATTGAGTAAGTCATTCTCCAAATTTTATTAATTCAGAATCCCACTTTGGGCATTTATCTCCTTCCCCTCCAACATGTCTAAAATATTTGTAGCTTTAAAAATAAAGCTCTTTGATGATTAAACACTTAATTCTGCTACTACTCTAAAATATTAACCCTTTGTAAGGATTCCGCCAAAAATAGGACAGATGATTTTGTGAGAAGTCAGCACTTTGAGCACTTAGCAGAGGACCTGGAACCTCCTAAGGTACTCTGCTTTCACAAAGGATGCTTAGTTATTTGCTAGGTCTTACAGTGAAAACAAATTCAATACTTTCAAACTGCTTTCCTAGGTTCAGTACTTTAAAGTATACACACAACAATTATCCAATCACTGGTGCATGCATCATGCAGTTTTGAAATTATCCAAGGCACATTTCAGCTCTATCCTTTCTCTACCACCCTTTTTCTTTCCACTACTCCACCTAATGTGCACTCATTGATGTTAACAAAAACAGGCACTGCAACAAGAAGCAAAGAAAGCCAAAACTAAGAAGGGAACCCCCTGAAGGAAAACAAATATTTTTCACCTAAGGTAAACGATCCTAATTCATTCAGTGGCCTTAAACCTATTGGCATCCTATGCCCAACTAAAGAGATAATGTGGATAGAATCTTGTAGAAGCAGAACACTAATCATCCTTGAAAGCCTTCTAATTACTTCTGCATTCCGCCAAGAACAGACTGCCAGTGGACGAGAACCCACACACTCAGCAAATGTAGCAATAAGATGCAACTCTGTACTACTGTCCAGTCTTTTCCATCAAACATTTAGAATTACAAATTATCACCACCGTTTTGTCCCACCTCACATACTCATTGCTTTCCATTTCCAACTAAAAGAAAAATGATCCACAAGCTTTGATCTGGAAAGGACAAATATAAACACCAGATGAAAAGAGATATATATCATGCCCTCCCCCCCAAAAAAGTCATTTAAAAACATAACAGTTTAAAAGACATCCCAACACAGATTGCTATATTAAGTGCTGGTTTGTATGCTGATTTTTATTTCTTCAAGGTAAATCCTATCAAGTTACACATATTGGGTTTCTAATTAGATTCTACATTTAAAATTTTAAAATGTCTATCTTTAGGCTACAAGGATTGTTCCATGTAATCCAGCTAACATTTCAGAAAGTGAATGATATCTGCACTTATTTACCTGACAAAAACTATTGTCATTATCTCACATGAACCTTGTGTGAAATAGTTTAAATCATCATATTTCATCCTCACAAACAACCAACAAATAAACAAACAAATAAAAGTGCTACTTCATAGATAAGGAAACTTAAGTTGGGAAGGAAGCAGAAAGGTTATATTGCCATTAAAGCTGGAAGCAGGATCTGGTCCAAGGCTTGTGTTACCCAAAAATCTGTATTCTTAAGCACTACAATATCTAGCCTTCTCTTCAACTTATGTGGGCATACCATTTTTTATAAGTTAGGATTCACGCATATATGAATTCCAAGATTACTGACTTTAGTCTTTTGACAGAACCATTGTGTTCCTATTTCAACAGAGCAATACAAATAGTGTATCATTATCTAAAATTATAAAGTTTAAATGCACAGTTAATAAACCATGTACTTTAGCCAGGCGTTCGTATGTACTTACAATACATCTCTCCCACGTGTAGGAAAGTAAATCCAACAAAAAACTTAACACAAGTCTATCTTAAAAAGAGCCTAATTAAACAGAAGAAAACTGCATTTTTTAGGACTGACAGGCATAGCAAGTAAGTAATTTCACTGTAGATTAGAATGGCAGGTAAACAGTCAGAAGCTCAACTTATGATTCCAGATTGATTATTCAAGTCAGAAGAAATCTGTATTCTCTGAAAACATTATGATCAGCTCTGTTAGAGTGAAGTCCATGTCAGCATCTCTGCGATAATGTGTATGTATGTGAGCATGCTTTCTGCCTGGTGGAGTATATTGCTGGGTAAAACATTATGATTTGCGACTGAAAAAATCAGCAGGTCATTCTGTCTACTGTTGCCTCCAACAGCCGATAAAACTTGATTTTCAAGTTCCTTTTCACTTCATGAGTTTTGTTGTAAATATCAAAAAGAGCTATACATTTTTGGAAGTAATTAGATTAAAATAAAAGCTATACATTTGTTATAAAAGATAACCTTGTTAGTGTTTGCAAATGTGTATATAAGTGTATACAATGTATATGTAAGTGTGTACCTAAGTGTAGAATGCTACTGGAGAGCACACAAGTCAGTGACTATGGGGAGTAGGGGTGGGTCAGTGGGGGACAGAGGAACAGAACAGCCAACACACCTTCTCTAAAGAAGAGAATAAAAAAGGACAGTTGTTCCATTTTCTTTTGTCACAAATGCAGAAAAATGAAGGTTGTTATATGGAAAGTTTAATTTCTGCTTTTTAGTATCACATGCATTCTTATGAAGTAATAGCAGGCAAAGTAAATCACTTTTGGTATTTCCAAGGGTTCAACAGTTATAAAACAATTCATAATATTTATATTTATTTTTGTTCTCAGAAGCTATTATGTCTAGAATTTCATGCATGATCCAATTAACTAATTATACTTATTTAGAGGCCATGGAATGCCTAATTGCAGTCACAAATAGGAGATCACTGGCATAATTAGTTGTGCTAGCAAAACTATAGTCACAAAATTTCTTGGGTCAGACCACACTAAAACTGTGACCCTAATTATTACAGTATTGTTCTCAGTATAATCCAGTCTTACTATGTCAGTACCCCATGTTTGAAAAATAAGGTTAATTGGTAAAAGCATCCTTTAAATTTGATATGTTAATTTTTAACTCACTAAAACATTTCTGGAAAATTTTCAAAATAAAACCTCAGGGGTACTATAAAGAGTTTTGAGATTGCTCAGGTCAAGCAGGGCTAAACTCTCAGCTAAATGACACATGATTGGTAATCATTTAACCAGGCTCTTTGAAAATTCTAAAGTAAAAAAACTGTTTCGTTGACAAGAAAGAAAATAAACCATAGATATCCCAAAGCAGTTAACTGGTATCCTGGATAGTATTTCTTTCAGCCAAACCTGTGGCACTTATCTAATAAACAGACTTCTCATCCCATTTGATTTGTCAGTGCCATGGGTCAACATGCAAGATTCATCAAAAACAGCCTGACCTCATTAGGAGCCTGATTCTACAGGAGATCACAAGAGTCATCTTCTCTAGTCCTCAAACACCCTTTTCCTTTTCAAGGAAGGGAGAGAATGAAAGACAAAAGTCAGAAAGAAGAGAGAAAGATTACTGACAGATGATTTATTTGAGATATAGAAAGGGTAGTCAATAGGTAGTGAGGAGAGCATTTTCCATGTATTTTATACTCACTGCTTAACTAAGCCATTTTCATAAACAGTTCTATGGTTCATCCAACAGTTCTGACTCCAAGTCTATACAAATCTGTTTCTATAAAGACTCAATGGACACATAACACATGCCACCATGTGCAGCTCTAAAAGCATCTTCTAATAGTGACATTTTAATATATAAAATGTTCTAGATATGTGTTCTAGATCTATTCTTGAAATCATGTAGAATATGTCTTACATTATATAACCTCATTTCTACAGTTGTCTTCAGTTGCTTTATATTTTCATTTATTTGTTCTGTTTCTTGACTAGACTCTGAGCCTGTAATCTTCCCAATGGCAGTTCCTACCAGCAGTCAGTTCTTGTTAGTTTACCTGCTGTTCTGGTAAAGCACTTAATAGTCCACTATCCATATTAGTGCTTCCCTGAGCCACTGGTACACTTCCCTTTCATTTGGCAAGAAGAACCAATTTAGGACAAAAGAGTCCTAGTAAAAAATGATCAAATTTACCAATGGTTATTATTCTAGAGTACTGATGGTTAACACTTTAACATTGTACTTGTGTGAAAATCCCAAGAAAAAGGGATTTGTGTAGTATTCTATCCAGTTAGAACTGCAATTTTATTCATAAAAACAATTTCTTAAAGCACTGACTTTTCTGAGTTCAGAAAAAAACCTATGATGGGTGTTGGGTTTCCTGGAAAACAGAATGTTTCATTTTGCTCTAATTCATTCTATTACTGAATTAAACTTTGATGTATTGGTCTTGACAAGTGCTTCATGCTGATTGTATTGAGTATGATAGTATAATCACTCCCCATGCATTTCCCACTGGCTGGCTGATTAATGCAATAGATTACCTGCAGCACTGATGGCAAGGGCGAGGCAGTGCCCTTCTGTACTCTAAACTGTTTGTGTTTCAGGATGCGTGTGTGTTCATGCACATATAGGCACCCATGAATATTCTGCACATGGGAAGAGAAGGCTAGATGAAGCAGAAGAGCAGAAAGAGGGAAACTGAGGACACAGTGAAACTTAGTGTCTATCAATTGTTGTTTACTATAAAAAGTATTCACACTTCTTAATGCTTCTAAGCAGGTATCCAGCATTATACTCTCAATTTTCATTCATTTTTAAATTCACAAATATTTACTGAGCACCAACTATATGCCAGGCACACTTTTTCCCACTTTTACAAAAAAAAAAAGTACTTTATAAAAGTTGTTACTTTCAGTGTTCTAATTAGTGGAAGGGAAGAAAAAAGGGGCAAGAAGATCAAATGGACAACAATAAAGGCATTACAAGAAAGGATGACTATGAAATTAGTTTCAATGCCCCAATAAATATACCACCTCACAAGATTATTAAATATGGTATATGGTTTAATGGTTTCAAAACAAAGAAATCTCTGAAATTATTTGGTTTACATGACCAAGTAAAGAACATTTTCCTTGTATGCTCAATCTATTCTAGTGAACAGGTTGCTGGATGCATTTATCTCATCTGTAATGTGTGTTGGTAGGATATGTGGGTGTGGGGGAGGGGAGGGGTCTTGGTGCTCTTGGCAGCATTGTGAAAGCAATCTTCCTGACAGTCCTTTCTCTTAGTTCCAAGCTTATATTTTACCCACGTGCCTTGTTTGGAACCCTCCCATCCAACCCTCTGTTCCTGCTCATCAACAAAGGAAGACTGTGATTTCCAATCTACGCTTCTCAGAACTTGGTATTTTTTGTATGCTACCACTTCAAAATAAGAAATGGTAAAAGAAAATTTTCCACAACCTATCTTTTTTCACTTTCACCCTTCCTTTTTCCCTTTCCATTATAATACTTTCTAGACTGACAATCTAGCAAGGAGACATGCCCAGCCAGATTTCCCTTTAGTGGCTGCTTCTTGAGGGAAAGTACAATACTAACTCTTAGGAAGCAGGAAAAAAGAACCCACTATACCAATTCTGAGATTCCTATTAGCCACCAGTGTGAGAAGAGTATTTACTATCAAGGGACTCATGTTCTGCACAGATAACATAAAACAAAGTACTTGGAACCTGCTCTTCATACAAGTAATATTACCCGTACATTACATATATATGGCAATACTAAAGTGCACCATAATGGACCATAGCATCTTAGTTCCTAACCAAATCTCCATGGTCTATATTAGATGATAATACACAATGGGGTTATTTTCATGTTGAATTATCTAAATTAACTAAATTTATTACCAATTATCTCATTGTACCCCTAAGTAATTAAACAATGAATATCATTAAGAATCTCTGATTGGTTAGGTAATAGAGTCAAACAATCTGTAAAGATCTCTTTTAATTCTAAGAATCTTCTATTTTCTTTTAATACATATTAAATTTCCACTCTTTTCCATACTAGTATTGAATGGATAATTAAACCCTAGAATCTGCAGTCAAGAGAAAGACAATTGATAGTATTATGCATGAAGTATTTATCATAGGTTTGCTCACTGTTCAGAAATACTCATTCTCTCTTTTGGATGACTTCTGACCCAAATTAGAAATTACCTTGACTATGTAAAGAAGCTGAAAATAAACTCCTCTTTCCACCCCCAAAACAGAATAGAATTCAGAGGCCTCTCATCCAAGTATACGAAGTTCTTAGTTTTAAGAGACAGAAAGCAGGTGGACTTCACCTAAGAGAAAGAAACCAGGCCCCTGTAATGAGAAGCCAACAGCAGACAGGCATTTTGAGAGCAGCGCTGGAGGGAAGTAGAGTCTCCTGAGCAACACAATCAACAAAGCCTCTGCATTTGGAGCCAGCGCTGAATAATGCAAGAAAATCAGAGCCTGAGAAGGGAGGGCACACCTATTCCACAGCAGGTCAGCCCATGTGCAGGAGTGGTCAGCAGAGCCTACAGACCACATGGGATCCATAAGTGGTGACAATTCTGTTACCATTATTAGAGCATGGTACAGGCCAGGACAAAGACAGTGAGCTAAAGGTCTTCACCAGCTCCTTACCAAAGGGGACTAGAAAATCTGATAAAAAATCACTGGGTCCCATCTGTATTATGTAATACCTGTATTTATGATAAGCTTAAGTATACTATATAATCAGTACTCAATGGTAAGTATCTGGCTATTCTCCATCTATGTGTTTGTTTTCTCCAAGAAACATAAGAGAGTTCCTGTAAACATGGGTGCATATGGGAAACTAAACTCGTTTAGGCAAGCGTAGCCATCAGCACGGGTGGGCAGACAGGTCAGGCCGCTTTTCCAGGGCCTACTGTCATTAGGTGAGCTTATCTTTGCTTCTGCTCTGGGTAGAAAGACCACCTGACAGAGAAGCATCTTATAGTCTTTAAAAATAGGCTGGTGTTGTCTATGTTTAATGGCTATTTTTTTTTAAGTCTTTGACACCTGGGATCAAATTCTTGCTTTGTCACCAACCTCCAGCATGTTCTTTAGTCTCCTTAAGCTTCGGTTTTCTTGTCTATAAAATTAGGGGTAACAATTTCACCTACCCTTTATGTTTGTTTTAAACATTAAATAAAATACTGCATGTAATTAGGAGCTTAGAATGGGGCCTGACAAGTAGGTTATCACTAGTAGCTGGACTGAACTAAAAATAAAGCAATAAAGCAAAGTAGAAATCTAGGTACAGTGATCTCCATCTACTATCTCCCTCTTCTAAGTAATGACAACAATAACGTTAGGTTAAATCTCTTAAAGACAGGGGTTTTTTTATAATGGGTTTCAAGCCTGTATACCTTTCCCCACTGAGCTCATCCCTGTCTTTGTTCATGCCATTCCTTCTTTCTGGAGTATTAGCACTACTTTTTGCCTATAACTCACCTTTATGAACATCTTGTAAATCCATATTAAATTCAGTCTGTTCAAGTCTTTGCACTAATTTGTAATGAAATTACTCTATCAAGGTCTTCTCAGTTCATTATGACTATACTCACTTATCATGTTTCCTAATGCTTGCATCTCTCAACTCCCTCCTTACTACCAGTCTCATCACCAACACTATAATCAGATATTGAATACATTTATTTTTATGGACATAATAAGGACTTAATACCTGCTAATAAAGAGGCCATGAGAAGACTCCTGGAGAGTAAGAAGGCACCAACAGTGGTATATAGTGCTACAGCTCTATTCTCCTTGTGCTAGGAGGAAGAAAAACTGGGCGAGGACAAGCAATCCAGGATATGTGGCAAGTCTTTTCCAAGACTGTATCTTTTTGCTATAAGGGAGTTCTGTGAATTGCTGTTTTCTCCATGGCAGTAGCAAAGAGCTAACTCCTATATGGCAAACCACTTTGGAATACTTTCTGGTTCTCAAGGAGGTTTCTCCTCAGACATCTGCTAACCACTAACTTTAAAGTGCACCAAGCCTAAGTCTGAATTTGCCATAGAAACGAAAGGGCTCAAAACCAGGATGGAGGGTAGGGTGTAATTAAGCTTACTACTTTCAGAGATGTAAAATGGCATTCCCCAGAAATGTCTCCCCAATTATCTCAATAGCAGAAACTTTGGAATATCATATCTGGCTATGCACAACCATCCCCCTCAAATTACTTAGGAGTATCATTTTAAATGTATGACTTAAACATTGGCTTCCACTTTCTTGAAGAGTAATGTGAGAGGATGTAGAAGAAATACTTCTGATGTAGGGGATGGTATATGGGACAGCATTCTGGGTCCACACAGCAAGTAATTTTTAGTATTTTGGAATACATGTGGTCCCAATGGGTGGGCTGCTCAACATAGCTAGATTTACCCTGATTCCAAGTACCCCACATCTATGACTCACTAAATTTGCACTCTACCCTGAAGCAGGTTAGCAGTTGCTTAATGACAAGTGGCCAGTCTAACCTTCCAATGAAATTTGAAGTAGAAAGAAACACCTGACTGTGGCTAACTATGCTCACACAGAGCTAGGTCCCCAGATGAGAAGATGTAATAAGAACTCTGAGAGACACCATCTTGTTCTTATGAAGTGAGCAGAGCTCAGCACAGCAAGGCCCTTGTATGGCAGCCCATCCTTTCCCCATGAAACAGGATTTACATGGTAGAAAGCAAAGCAAATGACTTAACTCAGAGAGAAGTGTTTTAAAACTTGGGGAAAACCATGTTATGCAATACTTGAAAAATCAAAATTTGAGGAATTTTCCATGATAAAACTGTAATTAAAGCTTATTTAACTGTTTCTTCTAATGACATTCATTTTAATTAGGTTTTACTAAACTGGCAGCACAACCTGTAGTTTTATGAAGCAAGGTAAAATTGCAGTCTAGGAAGACATATAACGAAAGAGATCCATCAATGCAGATGAGAGGTTACAATATATCCCCTCATCCCTAAAGACCCCACTGTAATTAAGTGTGCTGAACAGACAGCCATTAGACCTAACAGTAGGTGTGCCTGCCAACAATCAGCACTGGGTTGTTCTTTGAAATCCAAGAGTTATTTCTGGTATCTACTCTCTAGAAAATATGCATGTCACTGAATAAAGACTACAACTACAGAGATATGTATTCTACAGCTTAGACTAAATGTGCAGCCTCTACAACCATTATAATGGGGCTTTCTGTCTTAAGAGTATAATGTACACTTTCTTATAGCTGATTACGATAGAATATTACTCATCTTGAGAACACTGCACAATGTTTGGGAAAATGAACATCATGTACAGAAAGTAAAATTAATAGTAGAAAGACATGTATCAGATAGATGTATCTGCAAATAAGATGCATTAAACAGGATCTTAATAGTATGTGTTGATATCAACTTCAGACTACATTGTGAAAATTAGGGAGTAAATCACAAAAATTAACTCAGACCCCGTGAATATTATAGGCATTCATATTAGAAAAAAGTAATTGAGAATAATCCATTCCTTTGTTAACCAGAGGATGGGGGGAAGAAATGAGTGTGATTGCCACAAGTAAGCCTTCCTGAAAGGGAAAAAAAGTTAAAATGAGTGTGTTTTTAAAAACTAATTTTGAAACATCAACACCATCAAATTTTTATATATCATATATATAATCAGAAAGTTACAAATTTGGTGAGGGAGATATCTGGTCCTATGAAAAAGATTTTGTAATCTTCTGGCTGACAATCTGATGGCTCCAAATCCCTCTGCCAAGAAGCAGAGTTACTTGGCAAAGACACTCTCACTTGTACACTTTCATCAGATGAAGGCTTTCATGCCAGGAATCTCTGTTTTGTTTTTGTTGTTGTTTTTAGTGTATTGGCCACTGCCAGAAATGGACCCCTCGAATCTACCGGTGCTAAGGAGTTAAGCATCTGAGATTTAATTTAACAGTTTCAGCTTTATTAAGCTGTCACGGAGCGGCCCCACTTTGATAACAGTAGCTGCTCCAATTATGGCTTGGTTTAGGGTTGACAAGTATAATGATTCATTCGTGGCACATGAGAAGCAATAAAAGGTTGTTTTGCATTACAGCTTTAAAAATGTGGGCACTTTTTTCATTTAATTTGTCACTTAGCTTTTGCTAAGAGGACATTTAAATTGCAGTAAAAGGCAAATGGGGCTTTTAGTTTAAATGTAATCCCCATATTTAAATGATCTGTAATGGTGCAGTGTTGGAGTGGGAACACTATTGTCTCACAGTGGGTCCTGATGGTGACATGTGACATTGGTATTCAGGTCCTGTATTATCCATGTGGCTAAAGGGCTTCCAATTTCATTTCACAGCCAGAAGCCTGCAGAAAACACCAATTAACTTGCAGATCCCATTTGCCGACAAAACTCAGCCTCTTCTCAATGTCTGGCATCTGGCAGTGCTCAGCATTTAATTCCAAAGCAGAGCCTTGAAGCAATGTGAGCCCTGTGTAGGGGCACAAAGTCAAATTCCCCCATTTTATTAAGAAGCGAAAGCCTTTTCTTTTGTAGTCTAGAAGGAACTTTTAGTTAATTTTTTGGTGAATGAATATTAAGATGTGATAGCTATTGTTATTTCTACATGGGATTCTTCACTGAACTTAGACTCCATTAAAATGGCAAATGACCTCTGCTTGCCATCAGAGTACACAGGAGAATTTCCAGCAGTCTAGTAATAAATCTGGGGTGGGGAGAGGGATGTGAGGAGAAAAAAAACACATACACAAAACCATAGGGCAAGAAGTTGTGTTCTTCATCCTGGTCTGAAACTGAAGAATGTGTATAAAGACTGGTTCTTCCTTAGAAATGAGTCCATCAAAGGGTATAACTACAATCAGCTGGCAAAAACTTCCACCCAATCAGAATTTGTACTTTTAATTGAGGTTTAAAGTACACAATTTTCAAAACCAACTTGGAGCCGGGTGTGATGGTGCATGCTTGTAATCCCAGTACTTGGGAGGTTGACAGGAGGATCACAGGTTCGAAGCCAGCTTCAGTGAGGCTTGCATCAATTTAGTAAGACCCTGCTTCCAAATAAAAAATAAAATAGAGCTGAGGGTGTAGCTCTGAGGTAGAATGCCCCTGGGTTCCATCCCAAGCACCACATACAAACCAAAAAAAAAAAAA
>PVLC010020649.1:0-29024 GCA_004027655.1 Graphiurus murinus | reverse complement strand
GTAAATAATATTTATTGAAAGTTACTGAATTAAAATCATTCCAATTTAATTTTTCATTATATATATCACTTTCTTTCCCTTTTCATGATTAAAAGTTATTCCATTATGTTCCCTGAAGTATGTTTAAGATATTTTACAGGCCATATTTTTGTTTGTGTTCTGTGGTTTTCTTTGATTTGACAATTATATCATTATAACAATAAAATTCAAGGTCAGACATTGTATAGAGAAACTAACTCATAGATAAAAGTTAAATACTTCACTTTTTAGAGTGCTCTGTATTTGAGATAAAATATATTCTGACAACTGATTTACTCAAAAGGGAAAACAATGTATTTAATCAGTTCATATCTTAGAAGTGCAAAGAAATGGCTTAGCAATTACTTTTGAAAAGTGAGATATATTTTATGAGTTTAATACCATATAAAATCAGTTACAAATATTTGCCTACACCTTAGAGTAGTAGGCAAAATTGGAATCCATAATAAATCTGACATCCTATAAAACAATAAAATTTCTCCTAATAAATCTCAGGGAAATTGTTAAACCCTATACTTATAAGTATGTAAGCTTATTTATAGAGCAGTTAGAAAGAAAAAATGTTGAGAACAGAAGTGTGCCACACCAAGTGATATTGTATATATGGATGTATAACTCTGAATCTCACTATGATGTTTAATTACAACACACTGATAAAGAAAAGGATAAATATTTTAACCTTAAAAATAAATCAATAGAAAGGTAGCTAGTTATTAGTATTAAAATTGTTTTTAAAATAGTGTATATAAAAAAGGAGATTGCATGAGTATAGCAGTAATGGAATTTTGTTTTTATCACTACTCTGTTTGGAGTTAAATGATGCCTGGCATTTCCTATCTGATGAAGGTGCCAATATCAAGTTTTCAAATGTTCTGGTATAACACATGGCTACCATTACAGTTGCTGTTATTATTAATGACCAATAAAATTCAATTAATTAATAGAGCATTTTAATAATTTGATCATCTAGTTCTATGGTACCAATTGATTTTTCATATTATTACAAAATTTATGAGTAGAGTTTTAAATGCATTAAAATCTGAATCTTTTTTTCTCTTTGGTGCTCCATTGAACACACAACTGAGTTTCCTTTTATGAGAAATGCCTTATATGTAGCTGACATTATTGCTAATTGAATCTTTTATCTAATCTATTGTGTACCACACTGAAAGTGCTACTTTAATGACAAAAGCAATCAAAACAACAGACTTAATGT
Source organism: Graphiurus murinus (assembly GCA_004027655.1). Classification (NCBI taxonomy): domain Eukaryota; kingdom Metazoa; phylum Chordata; class Mammalia; order Rodentia; family Gliridae; genus Graphiurus; species Graphiurus murinus. The sequence continues at coordinate 27,769 of PVLC010020649.1, read as the reverse complement.
GTTGTTAATTAACTTAGATTATTGGTTTTGTTTCCTTAAATTTTTGAATACTGGAATACTACAGTGTCAAAAAGTAATTATTGAGTTCGAACATAGAAACCTTTTTCTAACTGCTGGGTGAAATATAATCAAGTTAAAAATGCAGCCTGACAGGTGCTATTTCTGGTTAGCATCTTGAAATGGAATGCCAATTTCTGAAAGCTTATTACTTGATATCAAAGAGGATTTAGCATTTAAAAGAAATAATCTAAGTCAGTCAATGGGATATAAAAATAAATAAATGAATCCATCCACAAATTTTCCATCTCATTTGCCTTCTTTCATATTTCTTTCTCTGTATTTCTGCTGTATTAACCCATTTTGTCCTCTCCTCCTAGATATGGAACACCCATATGAACTTGAATTGGGCAACAAATATACCACTTAGGTTCACTTTGAAATAAATATCATGTTTTTAGAGTTCTATTATTTTGAGAAAATAATAGACAGAATGTTAGCATATTTGAATATATATTTCATACATACAAGTATATATAAGCTTGAGATTATGATTTCTAACCTCTTTAAGTAACCTGTGTTGATTTTGTTGAACTATTCAGAGAGTTGAAAACTTGAGACTTAATAAGTTTTTATAATAGGGAGATGTCAGGGGCCGGAAGGCTGGTTAGAGTTGGAATTCACACTTTGAGGAAACTCCTCTTCAGCAGCCACAATGACTATGCAGAAACAGGTTCTATCTGTTATCCTGCTGAGGCCCTTACTTGATAAGGACATGGTCAACCTTGACCAATCATGCAAGCCTACACAAGCTTACCTGATCCCCCTGACCCCACCCCTCACCTCTAGCTACTTAAGCAGCCCTTCTTTAATAAAAATAGAGGCTTGATCAGAATCCTGTCTTGCCTCCATTCTTTCATGTCCCTTGTTTGTTTCATTCCTTTAGGTTAAGCCACCTTGGTCTCCCGTTCCCAACCCCCCGCTGGCCGGGGCAGGAAGAAAAATCCTAGTCTGATGTACTCTCTATTTTTTTTTAAAGCTTTCTAATTGTCATAACTTTTCAGCTTTTATGTTATGCTATGCGTGAAATTTCATAATTGCCTAGGTACACACTGAAATCCTAACTGACTATTTGCATTTTGACAGGATACATCTTTGAAATAAGCAGGGAGGTAGGGAAAGCACAGTGAAATAATTATGTAATGAAAATAATTGTATAAATTAGCTAAAATGATGGTTGAGAATTTAGGAACATCTGTGTGCATTGTATTATATTCAACACATAATGGTTTGGGACTGTTTCAGAATATCATACTGATCAAAGGGAAACAGAATGTTATATATACATACATGTGTGCGTGTGTGTGTGTTTAAGAGAGAGAGAGAGAGAGAGAGAGAGAAATACACTATGGACCTAGGAGCATTCTACCACTGAGTTATACCCCAACCCTATTTTATTTTGAAACAGGGTCTTGCTAAGTTATTGCATGCTGGTCTTGAACCTGTGGACCTCCTGCTTTGATCTCTGAAAAATATTGAATTCCCCTAAGGTCTCCCACTTCAAAGGTCCAAGTGTTACAGATAGCATATATCACTGATATTCACTCATAAGTGACTACTCTAGGAGTCCTAATATTCTTTAAATTGCTAAAGGATACATAGAAGTGTTGTTTTTTTATTTTCAAAAGATTTTGCTGATTTAATGTTTTTGCCAAGGTAAAAGAAGAAATAGAAGAAAAAATAAATTTACCTTAGTTTTACCAAGTTATTTTTAACTATGATAAGCAACACAGAACACATCCAAAATATACATTTGCAGCAATATAATAATTCTGTGTTTGTGTATGTGTGGTTTTGGAGGTTAAACCCAGGGGTGTTCTACCCCAGTTGGGGCTACCCCCCCAGCCCTATTTTATTTTGAAAGAGTCTTGCTAAGTTAGCTCATGCTGGCCTCAAACATACTACTTCAGTCTTGCAACTCATTCTTAAAAATGAAATGTGTCCATTGTTTAGTTCTTTCAATTATTTTCTACCTTTTATTTAGCAATAGTTGATTTTAAATCTGTAGTTACTTCTAACATGTAACTTCTTTCAATGAATTTTTAAAAATTCCAAGACCCATCAAATATAAATACTGATGCTTCTATATTTGGAAAACTGAAACTAAATGTCTCTTCAGTTGGATTATTTTATTTTTCATTTTATTTTTTCTGATTATTTACTCCATTAAGTACATTATCATATATGCAGGACATATGAGCTACTGCCTATGGTGATCTCAAATATCTGATTACATAGAGTGAAATATTGATAAAAAAATTACCATAGTTATCTTTGATACTTTGTGGTGGAATTAAAACATTTGTTAACATAAATTTTGATGTTAACAGCCTTATATTTTTTAATGTTTTAAAAAAATAGAGATAGATGTGTTATAAAATAGTGTTTATGTGATACAGACTTTAAACTGTTTTCTTTATTTTGCTGTACATCTAAACTTGAATGTAAAAATAACTTACTATTTTGGAAAGAAAATTAATTGGCTAGTTGAGTCAAATATTTAGGGGGCATACATCACGTAACATTGTCTTTACTGTATATGTGTGACCATAAACACATAAAACATATCAGATTATTCACTGTATTGAAATGATGGAATTCAATACTGCAAGTCTAAAAAAAAAGGGAATTGAAGGACACTTTATAAACTTGATGGAAGTCTGCACAATTATGTATGTTTATAAAATTAATCAATAAATAAAAGAATATGCAATCAAACATTTATAGATAATACTTCTCATATAAAACCGTTTCAGAACCAGAACCAGTAGCACACAACTCTAATCCCACTATTTGGCAGGCTGATAGGATCACAAGTTCAAAGCCAATCTCAGCAACTTAGTGAGACCTTTAGCAAATTGGAGAGACCCTGTTTCAAAATAAAAAATAAAAAGGGCTGGTGGTGCAGCTTGCAGGTAGAATTCTCCTTGTTCAACCCCCATAACTGAAGGAAAAAATAAATAAATTGTCAAGATAAATAAAAACTCATCATGTCTACAGCAGAAATATATTCTCACAGGCATACACATGAAAAACAGCTATACAATCTTAATAGAAAATACAAAATCATAAGAGCATTTGAAGTTTGAAAGTTTAGAAAATGGACAAAGTTAACTGAGAAAGTATTTATCAAATATGAAATAAAGTATTTCCATGGAAAGTTATTATAAGCTTATTTATATATAAACCAAACCAGTGTAAAAGATTAGTCATATTTGCTACTTTGCTGTGATTTGTCCTTCACCTTGGTTTCCACCCAACTTGATTATGCTGTGTTCTAAGAAGGAAACATTTAATTTCCTTAGTATCAAAGACTCTTTAGTCCACTTTAGCCAAAGGGATTCATAGCATGATATCGGAGGAAAAAGGACAAGTGAAGTCAGCCTGTGAACTTCTTGTTTGCCTTCTTCCAGTTTTGCTTTTGCTATCAAAGTTCTTATCTGCTGCCTCACAGCTTTTTTTAACCATGTATCTTATTGGAACTCAAGAAGTTCTGCCTCCAAGATTAAAAGCAGACCTTCCTGCAGTATTTTTGACCCTGCTATGCATTGCCTGGCCTCCCAGCTCTTCCTTTAAAGTGTGTGTGTGTGTGTGTGTGTGTGTGTGTGTGTGTGTGTGTGTATGTGTGTGTGTGTGTGTGTGTGTGTGTGTGTGTGTGTGTATGTGTGTGTGTGTGTGTGTAGGGGAAGCCTTCATAACACTTTCACTCCAGCAGAGCCAGAATTAAGTGAGTGCCAAGAATGACCACAGGAAAGGTAGTTACTCCCTCTTTAATCATGGCTTCTGGGATGGAATCTGAGTTCTTTCTTTTTTTTATTTATTTGTTTATTTTTATTTTAATGCATGTGTTTGAATGCAGGGGCATTCTACCTCAGAACTATATCCTCTGCCCCAGTGAGTGCTTTTTCAAACAATAGCAAAAGCCTAATTGGCCAAGAAAAGACATTTGTGTGTTGCATAGGTTGTCAATGAGGGTTCCTGGAAGAGGAACATGTTACTAGGAAATAGAAGAAAGAACCTTGTTATTTGGCAAAAAACTTAGCCACTTTCCATACACAATGTTAAATGTGTACCTAATGAAGTGGATAACCTACATAAGCTTTAAATCTCAACTCTGTGCCAAAGCATAATCTAGAGGAACCTTGCTTCTATCAGAGAACATGGTACTAATTAAATATTTATTCAACCTTATGAGAAACAACTAAGAATTATTGTCTACAGTATTGGAAGATATAAATGTCCTTGGAAATTCTGATGCTTTAACCTCAGTCAAATTGCAGAAGTCAGCAGGTACAAGTTGGAAGAGTCCCTGTAAATTCCTATGCTGTTATATAAGAGACAAGATGCTACACTTTGGATATCACAACAGTGAAGATCACATCATAAATAAAGGCTCAGAATCCTTAATCATTCCCTTTGATTTGGCAATGTCTTCTATAGACTTGCTGCTCCAACATAGGAGCCAAGTGACAGTAGAATGCCAGGTTTATGCTGTGAAAAAATAAAAGAAAGGTTTTCTAGTAAGTACAGACTGTGATGTAAACTACCTTCAAATTTTGATGTTATGTCATAGCAGGACTAATACTATTGGAACTGTCTCTATAGGTAGATACAAATGGATTTGAAGATCTTGCCAAGCCCCATATGAATATCACAGTGAAGATTGCCAGGGATTAGAAAAAGGGCTATGATCTCTTCTGCCACCGGGTATTTTAAATATGAAAGCTGATTTTTACATTGTTAATAAGTCTTTGTAAAAATTGAAATTCAGATCATGGAGATACCAAGTGATTATGGTTCATGCTTATGTCCCATCACAAACTCCTTCCATCTGGTTCACTAACCCATAGCACCAGCCATGCAAGACAATTATACATTGTAAAATATCTGCATAGTTGTAACCAGTATTGTAACCAGTACTTTATTCAGTTTGAATGTGCAGTATTTTTCTGGGATGCTATTATTTTTCATGGTGATAAAAGTTTGACGTACTTAGAAAGGTCTACCTGTTATACAGGTACTGCATATGTTATACCTAAGAAGGAAATTTGATACTTATAAATCAACAGTTAAAAACTACAAATAGAAATTAGCAAACTTATTGCTAGAATATAATTTATTTTTTATTGGCACTGGGGACTGACCCCAGGGCCATTCTGGCTATGAGCTATACCCCAGACTCATTTTATTTTTTATTTTGAAAAATAGTTTCTATATGCTGCTTAGGACCTCACTGAGTTACTGAGACTGGCTTTGAACCTACAGTCCTCTTGTCTCAGCATTACAAGTACTGAAAAGTACAGGTGTGTGCCACCACACCTGGCTAGAATATGATGATTTTTTTTTTTTTTTTGAAACAGGGGATTGAGTCCAGGGACATTCTATCTCTAAGTTACACCCTCAGCCCTGTTTTGTATTCTTTATTTTGAAGCAGGATCTCACTAAGTTGTGGAGGGCCTCACTAAGTAGCTGAAGCTGGCCGTGAACCTGTGATCCTCCTATCTCAGCCTCCCAAGTACTGGGATTACAAGCATGGGCCACCATGCTCAGCTTAGAATATGATCTTTTAACACATCTCTAAGTAAGTGATAGCTAATAGAAATATGGAATATTTTCACAATATTAATCATGTTCCTGATTCATTGTAACCACTAAAATATTAAAAAACAGTATTTCCACATACTGCATCAAATGTATTTGTTATTATAATACAAAATCAAAATCAGATAAAATATTGAGTGTAAACATTTATTTTTAGTACGACTTTAAAAAATAATGATCCAGTTATATATAACATAATTTTACTGGGTGAATTATTATTGGCTACTATTTTTAAAAGCCTAAAGCAGATAATTTCATTGTACTGATGAAAAATTTTAGTACAGAAATTTTAGTAATTCATCCAATTTTCTATATGTTGTCAATGGTTAGGCTACAACGTTACTCAATATGTTCATAATTGGATATATTATGCCTTTTATTCTGAAATATAAAACAACTTGTTTGATTATATATGACCAGGAATGTATCCAAGTACAGTCATCTCTTTGAGTGGATAATGGAGGATCACTTTTTCTGTTTTTTCAAGTCCCGTTATCAGCTCCATTAGCCAATTCACCTCCTTTTATTTATGTGCTCACTGAAAATCACATACATAACATTTTACTACTCTTCAAAGTATCAAATAAAATAGAATTCAATAGGGTAACATAAAAATAAATTCAATCTTCAGAAACAGATTTTTTTACTAAGCTTTAAACTAGACATTCTGGCTGGCATTTACATCAAGAATAGTTAGTTATTATGCTCAAAGCATATTAAAATAATCAAAACATTTCTAATGATAGCCCACAGATAGCTGAAATTAACTATGTAATCTCAGCAGTTAATGAAAAAAGATTCTTTAAATTTCTACCAGAATACTACTTGTTACATATCCACCAAAAATGTAGTGCTGATTTCAGTAATATTGGTATTATTTCAATATCTGTATCTATTCCCACATATTCTGCTACCTTAACTAAAGTTGCCCTTCTTTTTCCTGAGATTTCTCTCCTGTAGGGTTGAAAGGTATTATTTTTACTAAGTTATTATTTTATTAAGGTATTATTTTCAGTAAGTCACTTGTGTTAATTATAAAATTATTAACACTTGAATAAAATGTAATTTAACATATTTAAGTGGTGTTTGGAGTAAGCAACATTTTAATCAAGAACATTTCTGACATCATGCTCCTCCTCTGAACCCTTGGTTCTCTCCACTATTGATGTGACAACTACGATGGCCCAGTTGCAGAATCTATTGTAACTCAGGTCTGTGATCATTTATATACTAGATGGAGAGCTGAAAAATAAGCTGTATTAGAATTCACCTCTTCTTTCCTCCACATTGAAGGATTATAGCAGATAAATGTCAAAGTGAGTTTCATATATCACCACACAGTGTCAGTATCTAATAATTTTTCAATGTACTACCCAACTATCTTCTTTTCTGTACTGTCCTTCCCCAATTTGAAGAAGGCTGTCACCAACACCACTGAGAAGTTGATCAGTCTGCAAATGAAGTTCAAAATAGTGTTTCAAATTCAAGAAAAGAGTTTGTAAAAATACAACTCATTATATATCAATTTAAAAACCCTATCATGCATATATTATAATAAATATTCTTTTTGTTGGTAATCATGCTTCAAAATCCAGTCTTTCCTGTCATGAGGGATGAGGGCTAAGTGAGTTCAGCATTTTGGAAAAGAGTACCTGGGGGGAGAGCATCCTTGAACCTGGGTCCCAAATGATGAATGATTCATCATAGCACCAAAGTGTACCCCACCAGCATTCACATGTTCTGATAGCCATTCAGATGAACATGGACCCTGAAGGCATGGTCGGTGAAATGAAGCCACTGACCACTCCTGGGTCAGCATATTGCTAATTTGCAATGATTTTACATTTCTTTTTAAATTTGCAGTGCTAAGGTTTGAACTCAGGGCCTTGTGAATGCTGGGCATGCCCTCTACCACTAAGCAACATCCCCAGCCTGCAGTGATTTTATGGTCTGGAAAATCCACTTCCAAAGTCACTGACTGCAACATTACAGTGTTTTTTTAGATTATTGATTTAAACTTCATCTTTAAAGGCAGCACAGCAATTTACTCTGGTGGAATTTCCCTTAGGACCATTGTAGTACAAATGAGATAGGAAGTGCTGTTAGACTTCTGTTTTCGAGCATTTGGGGTAGGCTCATGTTTTTCATCTGTCTGAAAGATCAATGTGACCAGTGGCAATAATTTCTATGAGAAAACAAGAAAGTTATCCCACCAAAACACAGTGAATATCCTTCATTGTTTGCATTTGCAATTTTCTATCAAGAGGTACACCCATATCTACTACAATTTGCAGGATGATTTTCCTAACAAAGTGTGCAATCAATTTTTTCTTGGGAAAATATCATTTCACAAATTCTGTAGTTTCACAAAAGCATATATTCATCACATCTGTGTTGTATATTTATAACTTTTTTTCACAAGGCATCAAATTGCTCTAATTGAATAAATTGCTGCGAACATTGAGAGGCAGGGTATTTGTCCTTGAATTATAGATGATAAATAAAAGACAAAATAGAACAAATATATTTCTATCTAGTGCTTTCCACAGAAACATGTTGAAGTTTTCCTCAGATGTGTCTTGGGAACTGGCTTAAAATTACATAAGTTAATTAAAAATATTGCAGAATAAAAGAGAGTAGCAATTTATTAAAAAAATTCAGTCACATATCAGTGAAGATTTAAATTCTATGACATTAGTAATATCCATCAAACTGTGACATGTATTCTGAAGGAATGAGAAGAGGAGTCCATAATCAGCCCAGGCACCTGGCTTTATCAAAATCCCATTCTCAACATAGTACATGCCAGTATGGATGGGTCATTATACCATAGTACTGACATAAATCCTATCATGAAATACGAAAACTTTCTTGCATTGAACTTTGACTCCTATGGAGTTGCATCTAACGATGTTATCCTAGGAGCAAAATGTATATTACAGTAGCCTCACATAGTAAATAGGGACTTCTATTGTAGCTTTACCCTATCATTGTCATCATTTATTCCTATCATTTATTTCTATCACTTTTCTCATTAGACATGGCATTAACTTCTTAACTAGTCCATTTGCTTAACAAAAATGCTATTCAAAAGCAAAAAAGAAAGAAAATAGTGATTTGGCTTTTCTGACCTTGAAGAAACAAAAATCAACTAAATATCTGAATCTGTACTTGGACTTATCAGGTTTCATCATCTACGTATAAAAACGACAAACCATAAAAATGAAATAAAATGCTTATTTCCCTCACAAATTAAAGTTTCCTTCAAATGGCTTGAAAGTACTTGCTCTTTGCCTCATAAAATGTGCATTTTCAACCTTGAAATAGAGAAATCATTTTTTTCTTCTTTCTGGCAGATAAAGCCATTTTACTTTGCTACAAAAGGTTATAGACTCCGATAACTGACAATCATAAACATGTATAGCAAATGTCCTTGTTCTGTCCTACATACATTAAAACTAGTTAAGAATAAAGAAAGTAAAACTTCAATAAATCATGTGCTGATTGCAGGCGTGCTAACAATCAAAAATCAGACTCACAGAGATTATAGGAACATGCTATTGTAAAAACTATAAAGGCATTAATTCATTTATCTTACCTTAGACACAGATTAAGGTCTTTGGAATCGATAACTATATAAAGTGGCCTCTACCAGCTCACTAAATTGAAGTGCTACATTAATGTACTAATATTATAATGAAAAGCATAAGAAAACTAATTTTAAATGTTTTATGATTATTTCAGTCTCAAAATTTGCAGCTATAGGCTATTATTTAGCAACAATATAATGACAGATTGTTTTAGAAATTCACTATATTTTATTGTAAAGATTTAAAAACTAATGCATAACCAAAACTCTTAAATTACAGTGTTGACAACTTTGTAAATTTTATGCAGTCATCTATGTTGACTTTATAGTCAGAATTTTAAAATATACTTAAAATTACTCACTAAGACTGCCAATTTTTAACAGTGCAAAGGTTAAAATCATTCCCTGCTTTATTTCTACAAATGACATGCCTGGTCATGTTTTTGATATCTTCTCATTACCATTATAAGACTATTCATAAAATAAGCTTGTAAATTAGGAAAATCTTCCTATTGTGTTACTGCCAAGGCCTGTCATAGGTCTTTAACATGACTGACCTATAACAGACTCTAATACATGTGGTAGTCATCATGGTATGAAGATAAAAGAATTCTTCATAAGTGACTTTAAGAACTATTAAAAATGTTTAACCACATAATAAAGGACGTCCTCAATCTATAGTTGTTGTCTTTATAATAACTATTACACCAAATTTTACTCTTTCTTGTATTTGTAACGACTATTAAGCAACCTTAAGTGCTTCTTTTGAATAAAAATTATGTAACCTTTAATTTTGAAATTTATACTTTTAAAAATACAGAGATGATATAGGCCATATTATATTTTTAATAATACTACCTTATTAGGTTTATCACTGAAACATATCCTAGCTACCTATAAAAATTGATAAAGCAAGAGAAAATTTAAAAGCCTAAGGATCCATTAAAAAAAGTAATTTCCCCGTGTTCTGAGACAGTATAATATATGAGGAACCTGTGAACTAAAACATTTTAAATCTTCATTAAGTAATTATCTAATAACAATTCCTCATTCTCTGAATTAGTCACTTTTTTCAGTGCACATGTAATGAATGCTTATAAAGTGCCAGGTACTTTATATGAAACTTTTATTTAAATAATAAAAAAGATAAAATTGAAGATATTTAGTACTAAGGTCTATGCATCTTAAAAGAAGTATATATTTTTAAAATATTACAAAATTGAATATGCTGAATTAGTGATAGGGTGTTAAAAGATAAATTACTTGATTCTACTTTAGAATCCTTGAATAAAGTCCAAGTAGACATTATACAATTGGAAGAAGGAAAATAAGTTTAAAAAAAAATCTTTATTTGAATGTGGCCCTTTTCAACATTCAGGTAATATCAGTGTAATAGTTAAAAGTTGGAGCCTTTAGGAGGTTATAACTTAGAAATTCATTCAAACTATAGGCACCTTATGTGATACTCTTCTAGTTTCTATAGTTTATTTTCTCTTTCTTTCCAACCTTTTGCTGAGGTTATTCTCAACCTGTGACCCTCCAATCTCAAACTACTGGGAATACAAGCATGAACCATCATGCCCAGCAACTAACTTTGATTTCTTTTTCCTTCCTTCCTTCCTTCCTTCCTTCCTTTCTTCCTTCCTTCCTTCCTTCCTTCCTTCTTTCCTTCCTTCCTTCTCCCTTTTTTTTCTTTCATTGTACTATTAATTAATTGTACTATGTCATTTCTGCTGATTGTGTGCTATTTTATTCCTCAGCTTATGATTATGAAATATCTTATTGACAGATTTTACTAACAAGAAGTACTGTTGAATATAGTTAAGAACTAGTTATTCATAAATATCTTTTTTCAATGACAGAAAAAGATGAAAATGTCTTTTTTTATATGCTTGATGTGGTATGATTGACAAGTAACAAGAGACAGGCACCACAGAACTACAAATTTGAATACAATGCAGGTAACAAGATATTACAAAATTGGGCCAAATTTGAGGGATCTTTTTCTTTTAAAGAATTATTAATGGCAAGAAAATGCATAATTGTATTATATATTAAATAAATACAAATTACATGAGGAATGCAAAAATGAGCTACAGCAATTGCCTAATTATAGAGATGACTTTCAAAAAATACTATTGTTAAATATATCAGCCCTTTCACATTCTTACATATGTGTATGACTAGAAATATAAAAATAGAGTAAAAATTTAAAAACAATAATAAATGTAGACTATATCTTTGAGAGAAAAACTAATTAGGAAGAAGACTATATAGGGAAATTCAAAACTGGTTTTATTTCTTAATCTGGTTCTTAAGTATGTTTGCATTTGCCCTATTCTTTCTCCATGATATCACACAAATTTTGTATTATAAGACATTTTATTGGAGAACTGTAGTTAAGCTTGATAATTGTGGCATGTGCCACCACACCCAACTAGTAGAAACTCTCTTCAAAATTGAGAGGTAACACTAGGAAGTGGGAAACTGAGACAAGCTGTTATTTACAGAAGAAAAGGGACTCAGCAAATAAACCACACTTAAAATTGCACATTTCTTTAGCCAGAATATTTAGAATATAAAGAATTCTGTCCTAATGTAAGTTGTGTATGTGTGCTCTATATCCAAAATATAAATATCACTTGACATATGGTACCATATTTAAAAACCCATGAACTGTTCTGATCTGAAATATATGGACTGCTGGATTACTTTGGTTCTGGATCAGATTGATGATGTACTCATTTTTTTCTTCTACATTTGGTGTTCCACTTTCCAACACCTATGTCTGTAACAAAGACTGTTCATGTTTTATATCTGCATTTATCAGAATCACATTGATTATGTGAGAGGATGGCAAGAGGGAGCCCACCTCAATACTTCTTTAAGGATTTGATTTGATTTTTCATTCAGGAGCTCAATCTGATTTATAGGTGTAAGTTGGCACCTCCTCAGGAATTTATTGCAAATCAAGGATTATAAGAAAGATAAATATATTACTACAACAGTTACCCTCTGGTTTCATGTTTTGTCTAAAACTTTCTCATGACTATTTATTATAGATCGGTGACACAAACTCAAAGAAATTGAATAAAAAAATACACAATATCTGTGTCTCTTGATAAAGTTATCCCAATGAAGCCTTGAAGTGAGAAATTTAGGATTATTGCTGAGCTATTGTGTGTCACTACTCTTGCTGTGGATATGAAATTACATTTGATTGTAATATGTGATGACTAACATATCTGATTAGTTTTCTTTTGTAGGACAAATAATGGTTTCTGGTGATAACAAAAGGATTACTTAAAATACTATCACTAATTTACTGATAAGTTTCAAGAACAAATTTCCTAACAACACAAGTATATCTTATTCTACTTCTAATTTGCAAAAATATATTTTTAAGTTAATTTAATATACAGTGGTTAAATCATTTTACGTTTAGATCCCAATGTTTACATAGATGAATAATAATACAATATATATTTTATGAAATCTATTATTTTGATTCAGAATTATTTTATAAGATACTTATAATGAGAGCAACCATAATTGTTGCTAAAATGAATTTTAATTTGTATTACTTGGTGGGTTTTTTTAACCTATGAATCTGTCTAAACTTTTAGGAAGGTCTACTTGTATGTATCCAAACAACTTTTGTAAAGTTTCCAAGAATTATTTTGTACTATTTTAATGCTTCATTTTTTAAAATTTACCAGTGCATTGTAATCATACATTTTGATAAGGTACAGGATGATAGAGGCATGCATGCACACAGCACTCATTTAGCCCTTCTCCAATTCCCACTCCCTTCCCTCTTTGTGTTCAGCATAGTGATTGACTTTGATAAATTTGTGAATGTACATCATGTGTATTGTAGTGTTTCCCTTTTCCCCCCTCCCTTCTCCCTCAGTTAGATCATCTTCTTTATTCATCTAAGGTTTCTCCTTTGTCTTGAGTCTCTCTTATATCCTATTTTCTCCCTAGCTTTCACATATTAGGGAGAACATCCAACTTTTCACTTTTTGTGATTGAGTAATCTCACTTAGCATAATATTCTGCAATTCTATCCATTTCCTTGCAAATGACATACTTTTGTTTTTGATGTCTAAGTAAAATTCCATTGTGTACATATCTGATAGTTTTGTAATCTATTCATGTATTGATACTTCTTGGCTGTTTCCATATTTTGGCAATTGTTAGTTGCGCAGCTATAAACATAGATATACATGCTTTAGACACATTTAATTTTTGTTTAAGGAAATCAAAGATTCCAAAAATTATTTAAAAAGCTAGCTATCAAAGCCTCTTTTTCATAAAAGACAGATGTTTGACATTCTTGAAATATGGGATAAAAGAATAATTAATGTTTTAATCATTTTGATTTGAATTGACTTAAAGATTTTCTTTATATTTGTCTTTTATGGTATCTTTTGTCTTAGTTACAAGTGGTTTGGAAATGGTTAAGCTGTATTTGAATATGTATAAAAACTCCAATAAAATATGCAGGAGAAAACTATAAAATGTTCATGAGTAAAAATAAAATAAAACAAATATGTATTATAATCAATATATCCTCTTAATTATTACTAAAATTTTTTTTATCTTCTTACTTAAATATTCTAATATTAAAACAAAGAGTTTAATTATAAGTGATAGGCAAAATGTTCAATTAATGAAATCCATATTGCAAAGCCAGTCATGGTGGCTCATCCCTGGAAGCCTCCTACTTGGGAGGCTGAGCTAGGAGGATCACAAATTCACAGCCAGTCTCATGAACATTGCAAGGCCTTCTACAGTCTAGTGAGGTCTTGTTTCCAAATAAAAAATAAAATAGGGCTGGAGGTATAGCTTGGAGGTAGATTGCCTCTGGGTTCAATTCCCAGCAATACAAAAAAAAAAAAAAGTTCCTATTGCAAAAAGTTCCAAAGGCAAAATGGTAAAATGAGCTATATATAGAAGATATTGATTAGTTTTCATATAACTACATAGTGTCTTGAAATTGTTTAGCTTTTTCTGTAAAATCTGTAGATTCCTGAATTTAATAAAAATTCCAGAAGAGGGAGATGTTTACTCTCAAATGAAAAATATTTTGGTTCAGTATACATGAAATGAATTCTATAAAATAAAAAACAGAAGCTTTATATATTATCTTTAACAAACAGGAAATATAGATGTTAAGTCTGTGTTTTATTTAAAATTTCATATTTTTCTATCATTTATTATAGGTATTTTTTCTATTTGTGAACTAGTATTAATAGAAATTGATTTTCTTAATTAAAATAAATTTTCTAAAATGCTTCTTAAACTAGTCAAAGTAAAATAATTTTATCTTATCAATATAAATAGAAATTAGTGTCGAATACTGAAAGAATTATATTTATGGAGATATATTTTCTTATCAACTATGAATAACTAATTCTTTGTTAAAATCATGTGAGCATAATTAAATGCAGTTATATTGCTATCTTGAAATACTTTTCAAATTATCATTTATTATTTATAAATATACATCCATATGTAAAAAGACATATAGCTTCTTATTTGGTACTTTTATTTTCTAAGGAAATTTTAATCATCTTGAATAATTAAAGGCATGGATAATTTTCTCATCTTCTCCGATGAGAAGAAAGAAATGACAATAGGCATAATACTCTATACTGATTTGCTAAAATGTAAAGATATCACAGCAAAGCACATTTGTGGTTTGCCCAAACGACTGGTTCATGAAAGTAGCACTGTCAGTCTGTATCTGGCATAGAGAACACACACACACACACACACACACACACACACACAGTCTTATGTTTTTTTTTTCTCCACCTATCTTGACAATCTCTGAGCCCGCACTTCTCCTTTGCAGTTTTTTGTCACTAGGATTATGTATAATGTATGAAAATTTGCATATATTTTGCACTATTATATTCTTTTATTTTTGTTTTAATTTCCCTGAAGTGATGTGGGCATTGCACTATATATTTAACCTGTTGTATCTAAGTTCTTAAAGAGAATAATTGGGTGCCTCGTTACAAATATTTTCATATTTTTTGCATCACCTTTTTCTTCTGCTGCCTGTTGCGTACCTTCAGGACTGTGGGGAAATTATCGCTGAAATCTCAATATTAGAACTGCTGAAAAATATGTAAAAAATATTTGGTGGAAATACCACTACAAAACTGATAGGAAACAAACTTTCTCATAAAAAAAAAATGTTTTAAGCTCTGTGAATTATTGCTAATAGCCCAGAAACTCAGTGACCTGCATCAAATTAAGTTCAAATTGTTTTCTGGAATTTTTTGTTAAAAAATACAATATTGAGTTAGATATGTTCAATAAACGGAGGTTTTTAAAAGAAAGTATATTTTTATGGTGTAAAAGGATTATGTGACTAATGTAGAAAATGGGTTTAATATTAGTTAACTGCTGAATATGGCAGACTTTATAAAATGCATGATTAAATGATAGCTCTAAAAGTTTATCTCCATCCTTTTTAATGTCATTCATTGCATTTCTATTTCACGAGGTACAGGACAATGTTTCATCTTTCTCTTCCCTCATCTTAAACATTCTTCAATGCTTCCTCTTCATCATTTACTTCCCTTAATTTGTTTCCTTTCCAAAGAAAAGGTTACAATATCTCTTTCCTTTTCATCTTGTATTTGTGTATAGTCATAATCACCAAATAAGATTATAGTGTCAGTTTTATATACATATCTACTCAGAATATGCAAAAGTTTTACCTCTTCAACATGAAAATAGCACTCCTTTCATAAAAAACCAATCCCCCACCCCGAACAAACAAACAAACAAACAAATAAAAACCTCCAAGTATTCTCAAGTGCATTCAAAATGAAAGTGAAATGGTTTCGGATGACACTACCTAATTTTATCACCCCTCCCCTTCACTGCTAACTCTGCTATCTGTAACACCTTATGCTCCATTCTTTGTTACCAATGTCATCATGCCCCACACATTGTCACAGCACTTTACCTTATAATTGTGTTTACTGCCTGAAACTAATGCCAATGATTTTCTGAGGAAACAGAAAAGTCATCCTATAAAACATATCTATTGTCTCATCCTTTTGAAAGCAGTTGTTGTTGTTGTTCCCCCGCTGTTTTAGTCCTCATGCTGTGTGTTTTATAGTTCATTTTACTCCCTTACCTATAATGCACTTATTACATTAAAATATTTTTTTCAGGCAGTAGTCAGTACCTAAGGCCCACACCTCTTTATTTACTCTTTGAACCTTCACACAGTATTTGCCAAATGAGTAGTTAATTATTTTTTTAGTTCATGATAACCTTCTTGTTTCTCACATTGTCAAAGCTTAAAATATGTACCCATATACATGTTCTTATTTAAATTGTAACTATTCCCCAAGTTCAATTCCCTCCTAGCATTCACCATTCCAACATTCTCTTCCAGCCTCTGTTGCCCTTTCTCTACTAGTATTTTCAGGTATAATTATTTTAAGACTTTGCATGCTTAGCTAATATTACCTTACATTTCCTGGTCACCTGTGTTGTCTTTACTAAGAAATTTAAGCTCTTTAAATGAGAAACATCATTATTTTGTTCCTTATGAATCTGTACTTATTTCCAGGCAGATCTAGGCCAATACTCTAGACTCAATAAATACTGATGAGTTTTCTAATAGGATCATAGAGAATGAATAGATTATAATATAATATCATGCTTTTAGACGTTCTTATATACTCAGGAACAAATTTTCAGAAGTTTCTTTAAAAGTTTCAAATGTTAAAATACAAAAATAGTGCCCTTGAACATAAGTGATAGACAGCTGGCTGATAATGTGGAGATGAATCACTTGACATTCTTTTCAGTTCTTCCTTCAGAACTCTTAATAAGAATATGCACCATTAATCATCAACAAAGCACCCTGCCTCGTTTGTGGGTGGATCTCAGAAGGAGTATCCAAACTAAAAAAAGGTCAGAATAATCAAATAGTAATATTGTCCATCTACAAAAGGTATAATTTGACATAGAGATGTAGGATTTTTGATGCAGAGATGTAACAAACAAGGAAGTGGTAATATACTATAGTTTTCCACATCCCCTTTATGAAATTTAGTCATAAGAAGGTAAGATATTTCCTACCTACTACCTGGAATCTTTTCTCCCAGTGCATTCTCACACAACAGCCTACAATTGGCAGTGGGATTTAAGCTTCAAGACTACTACATGCTTTTTCCCAGCAGTAGCTTTTCATTGCAAGCAGAGCTATCAGCTGTGCGAGCAGAGATAACAGCCCCATGCTGAAAGGCTTGCTCATTGCTGGAACAGCTCTCAGGATATGGATTTTTTGAAGGTTGTCAAAGCAGGGCAAACTTCTAAAGATATTTTTACCATATAAGAATGGGCATTCTTACAAAAATAGATGTGCTCCTTTTGTCAATTCCCATTATCATCTTTATGCAAAAATATTTAATGATAAATATAATCTCCTAAATTCTACCACTTGAAAATGAAAATATAACTTATATAACATGTTGGTTTCCTACTGAAACATGTTCATAAACTTTGTTGTAATACTAATAACATCCACTTATTTAGTAGTTCTCTGAGTTTCTGCTTTCTTACCCAAATATGTGAACATCATGTGTTTTGTTTTCATAATTTAATTTTTTACCATGTACTTTTCATCTTTTTTAATGGAACCTAGTGGAGTTACATTTAATTTTTATATTTGATACTTGCAAAGTGATTTTATAAATCACAATGTCTACAATTTAAGATATTTTTCTAATATCAGATTCCTCATGAGACACACACACATTTTGAGCTACTCATAGCAAGCATAGTAATAGAACTGACTATGATGTTTACAATGATCTTTCTGTACTATGAAACAGAAGGACACCTGCTAGATGGATATACATAAGGACTTATATTATTATATTTCTAGGACATCCTAGGTAGAATTCCCTCTGATGACAGGCAGAAGTATGATACTGACTTAAGCAATGTAAATATTAAATAATGTCTTAGAGTCCTGCTTACAAAAGATTATATTTTATGTCAGGAGAATCAAGCAGCTGAAGAAGATTAGACTGCTAGGAACATATATCACAAAGTTTGTGTTTGTAAGATTTTGCATCTAATACACCTTTTATTTTTTTTACCTTATATTAAAACAAAACCCATACTCGGAAAGAAATGACATTTTCCAAAGTACATTAATACATGTGTCCATCAAGTCCTTTTACAAAACAATAACAATACTATCCTTAGGAGTCAACAATGCACAATGCTCAAATTCTTTCCATAAAATAAATAGAGTTAAGCCACCCTGAAATTCATGTTTTGATTTTGCTTAATATGGATTTATATTATATTCATTAATAATATCATATATCTATTGCAATTCTATGGTAGAAAGAATAATAAATTTGTTTCAGCTATAACAATTAAAACACATTTGAAAGTTTATTTAGGTAGCATAATGTTAGAGAGATGAGTATGACTTAATGATCTAGATGAAAGTTTATTGCCCATGATCTAGTGCATGAATCATATAAATCAGGAAAATATGTGGATAAAGAAAGATTCAGGAGCGGCATGGTGGTACACACTTGTAATCCCAGCATTTGGGAGGCTGAGATCAGAGGATTCGGGTTCACGGCCAGTCTCAGCTACTTAGTAAGGTCCTCCCCAACTTAGTGAGACCCTGTTTCAAAAAAATAAAGAATAAAAAAATGGAGCTGTGGGTGTAGCTCGGAGGTGGAGGTAGAATGCCCCTGGATTCCACCCCCAGTACCGCAAAAAACAAAAACAGAAACATTCAAAATTAGGAGATTTTCTGGGATGTAATATAGAGATATCAACTTGGCAACCTGAAGACTCTGAAGAAAAAACTGAAAAATACCAAGATCAATTGATCAATTAATGTGAGGGTTTAGAATGAGAAGTTTAAAAAAAAAAAAAAAAAACCTAACAACAGTAAGATTTTTTAAATCGGAAGAAAAAGCGAAACTAAGCATAGACTAGGAATAATTAAAATGTTTGATGAAAAAATGGAGTATTTTTATTCAGAAATATGGTAGAGAGAACTTTAGTAGAGAAAGATCAGTATCACAATAATCTACAGATCAGGGGCAGAAGCTGAAAAATGTCTGCTTTATTTTAATGTCATAAAAAACGTTAGTGGAGAGATATATGTGAGAGGTGTAATAGTAAATAAAGGTATAAATTTGAAGATCGTGTATGAAAATAGTTATTTGGGAAATTATTTGAGGAAAAGGACCAAATGCTAGAGTGAGATTAATATAAAAATAAGATATACATATGGCCTGGAGGACTATGTTATTTGGTCAAAATTATGACTAACAAAAAAGAGAGGTCCAGAGTATTAGTGAGAAAGGATATAATAAAGACAAATCTCTAAGTAACTGAAATAAGAAGTGATACCAAACACAGCAGAAGCCACTAAGCACAGAAATTATTTTCAGAAATACTTATTTTGTTACAGGTAAGGGAAAGGAAGGATCAGTGCTAATCTAAGTTATGATGCATTTTATTACAGGAAACCATAGAAGTTTAATTCTTGTATCTTTCTAATTTCATGTGAAGATGTAATTTTATCTATGGAGAATTAGGTTCATAAGAAAAAATGCTGGCTTTAAAGGTAATGGGATGGATTTGAAGTGCTGATTATGAATAGATAGAAAAAAATTGGCTATAACAATTGTGGAAGTTGAGATATAATTTTGATTAACATTTAATGAATGCTCATTGTACAGAATATTGCTTAAATACTTGAAAAGATATAATGATACACAGCATAGAGAAAAGAACCTCTGACCATTCTAACTATAAAATTTGAGTTCTGGAATGGATTTTAAAGAAGGATATTTCTAGGATCTGGAAATGTAAATGTCATTTGCTAGGAAAGAAAAACTAGCTCAAAGCTTGCACTGAACAATCTGCAGCCTAAGTAGTAGAAGAAAAAGAAATCTTAGCTAGGTGAATCAGGAATATTAAAAAAGAAGAAGCAGTAATCTAAAGACCCAACAGCAACTACAGAAGTTCGGCAAGATGCAAGACTAACAACAAAGAGAGGGAGGGCAGGAGGAAGCCTAAGTGGTGTATGTCAACCACTGTTGTGAGGCACTTTGAAACATGGCTAAAATCATAAGCAAATAAAAAAAAGTCTTACACATTGTTTTATGAGTTTGGGACAATAAAAATCAAGAAGGAACCAGAAGTATGGTTCTTATATAGTGAGTGAGGTAACTAGATTTGATTAAATCCCACCAGTGTTTGTTTGATGAATTGATTAAAGCGGAAAAAAATTTAAAAGTCAGGCAACGGGCCATGGCATTTTGCAGTATCATGGTGACCTTAATTTAAAAATATGTGGGCAGAGAAAAAGAAACCCTTTGGAGATTTATTTAGGAGGACTTAGTAATGTTTTGACTTGGTGGTTATATAGTAATACAGCACCAAGGACGAAACATCTAGAGGCATTCTGCTTCCAAGCTAGGTCCCCAGTCCTATGTTTTAATTTTTATTTTGAAATAGTGTCTCACTAGATTGATGAGAGTCTCATTACTTGCTAAGGCTGCACTTGAACCTGTGATCCTCCTGTTTCAGCCTCTCAAGTACTGGTATTACAGGCATGCAACAACACAATTGGCCTAATTTTATTTTTTTTACCCAAATAATATATTTCATTTGATTTGGAGGATTGAATATTAGGATTACCAAAATATTTCACTTTTCCCAATTAGCTTTTTAATATTTTATAATGTTATTTTACTTATATATTTATGGAACTGAGTATTGAATCCAAGGGCATTCTGCCTCTGAGGTAGACTACTATCCCTTTTTATTTCTTGTTTTCAAACCGGGTCTTTTTAAGTTACTGAGTTTCACTAAATTGCTGAGGCAGGCCTTGAACCCTCCATCTTTCTGCTTCAGGTTCCCAAGTACTGGAATACAGGCAAAGACCATCATGCCCATCTGCAATGTTACTTCTTCCTATAATTTTAATTATTTATTTATTTTAATTTATGTTCATTTTTATTTTTTGCTGCTTTTGTCATTTATCTTTTCTTCAGCAATACATGTTATTTATTAATGAAGTCTACTATATACTAAATTCCTATTATGTTTTCTCAAAGAAACACAGAACTTTTTATCATTTCTTTTTAATTGTTAGCATCATAGGTTATTTCAGTGATAGTATTAAAGAATTTTCTCTATAAAATATAAATAGATATGCTTAAGACTTCTCTAATAATTTCTTGATTTTATCATTGCCTGGGATTTTACATAGCATATATTAATAAATTTTGTATTTTTTCTATTTAAGGATAGAATTTCAATTTACCTTCAACACCTAACCATTATTAAATATAATATGTTCACAATATAATGGAAGTTGTTATACATAATATTTTAAAGGCATACTTTTGGTGGATCCATCATATGACCCAGCTATTCCACTCCAGGATATCTTTCCAAAGGGACTGAAATGAGAATATTTTAATGATACATGCATATTCATGTATATAGCAGCACAATTCACAATAGCCAAATTATGGAACCAACCAAGGTATCTATCAACAGATGAATGGATTACAAAATTATGGGATATACACACAATAGAATTCTACTCAGCCATAAAGAAGAACATAGTTATGTCATTAGCAGTAAAATGGCTGGACCTGAAGACCATATTACGTGAGACTATCCAATTACAAAAAGTGAAGGTTCATATGTTTTCTCTCATATACTGAAGCTAGGGCGTAATTGAGATACATACAAAAAAAGAATTTAGAAAATAGAGAAGAAACTCCTGTGGAGAGATGGAGGAGGTTTAGAGGAGGGTGGGGAGAAGGAGAATTGACGAAGAAAACACTTCCATTGATGTTATGTCCTCATGTGCAATTAACAGTACCAACATCAATATTATGTACTGGGAAGGGGAGGGATGGAGGAGAGAGTGGGGGAAGCTCACCCAGTTCAGTGTGCATGTGTGTCCCTCTCACTCTGAACTGCATTATAATGTAGACTATAATGCACCAATAAATACGTAAAAAGGCATACTTTTCCTTATTTCTCCCAAATAGTCATTTTAAGAAGAAAAGTAATGACCCATTATTAAAATTAAGAAATCTTAGCATCAATCATATTTGAATAGATGCACTTTGAACTAGTGAGGTTAAGTAAAAGAAGCCAAACACTCCCAAAATACAGATCGTATGAGTCCTCTGCCATGAAATATTCAGAAATGGCAAATCCATAGAAAAAGACAGAGACAGTTAGAAAAAGATAGTTATGAGACTGTGGGAAACAGAGGGATACTGGAAAGTGACTGGTCACTGAAATACTGTTTCTTTTTGGAGTGATATAAATACTTTAAAACTAGCTAATGGTGATGTCATCACTAGTCTGTAAATATAGTAAAGAATTTGAGTTGTAAGTTGTTTGGAAGGATATAAGCAAGATATAGAATTTGTAGTCAATAAAAACCTAATGTGAACAATATAGGAGTAATTACAGATATATTTGAAGCATACTTTGTATATATCTATCTATTACAAAATTTTTACAGAAAGGGTTTTATCATATTTCTGATGTTCAAAATTATGACCTTTATATTCTGTATTCTGCCTCTGGATTAAGGCTCACCTCTCTCTCTCTCTCTCTCTCTCTCTCTCTCTCTCTCTCTCTCTCTCTTTCTCTCTCTCATCTCTTTCTCTTACTTAACAGCAACTGAGAATTTCATGGAGAAATAAAAGGTGTATTATGAGAGAATGTACTTACTTATGCTAAAATTACATATATCTTTGTTCTTTTGCCATTATTTCTTACAACTACAACAAAATCCTATTTTCTCACTTTTTTTCCCCTAAAGGGTCCTCATTCATATTTTATTACACAGGATTATCCCAGATCTACCTTTTGCCTGATAACATCTATTAATACTTATCTCTACATATTACTTCTTTAAGGTCTGTGGTAGAAGGCTCATCAGAGTTTACAGACTTACTTATAATTACTCTCACCTTAAAGACTGTATAAATATTAAATATTTCAGACTCTCTTATTTACACAAAGTTGAAAGTTAGAATATTTTTTTCTCTGTACTTGGAGGCTGAGACAGGAGGATTGCAGATTTGAGGACAGCCTCAGCAGGTAGTAAGACTCTCACCAACCTAGGGAGAACCTGTTTCTAAATAAGAAATGAAATTGGGTGGAGGTGAAGTTCAAAGGTAGAATGCTTTTGGGTCCAATCCTCAGTACCACACACAAAAAAGAATATTTTCCTCCTTGGTAATTTCACACTCAGAATACAACATTCAACTGCATCCATTCAACCATTATTAAAAAATTATGATTAATAAAAGTATAATTCTAAAATGACATACAAAAAATTGAGAATGAGAATGGTAAAATGATAATAATAATTGTCAAAATGCTAATTCAGAAAAAATAATGGTGATCAAAAATTTAATTGTGAAACTTTTCCTATCTTTTAGTTGAATTTCAAAGTATTAGGTGGATGAAAATATTCTTTTTAATCTTCTTATAGATAATTTCTATATCCATAATTAGAGACTTGAATTTTTATCACTTTATCAGTAGGTTCCTAAAATTTAGAAGATTCATTAATAAAATTTTTACTGCAAATTCTGAATATTATGTCTTTATTTTCTAAAGAAATGCATGTCAGGAGAGTGTGGATTTTCATTTGGCTTGTTTAAAAATTGAACTCAGTATTCACTTAGTTTCTTTTGATAATGATTTTAATTGTGCTTGTCTTATTCTAACAGATAAAATTTTGTCATAATTTTCTTATGTCTTTTAAATAGGAATCTCATTTGTGACAATGTTTCCTTCACAAGGCCCATAATACTTGCTTTCTTTCCTAGGATGTATTATGGGAGTTGCAAAAGTGTGCTTTAGAAAATGAGATTTTGATATATTTGCAAATTATATTAGATGTGTTCCTGTCAAGCATAGCTAAAAATTCCTGAAAAGATTATTACTTGGGTCACTTGTGTCTTCTAAACACACAAAAAATGCTGTAATATACCTGCTGAAGATAGAATGTTTTCTCTGAAGGACTGTTTTTACAATTGCAATACCTTTTAGTTCTTAAAGCAGGAAATTAAAGTTACCTAGCTTAACAAAATTATTACATTTTCCTTATAAGCATTGTCTTAAATTATTGCAAATAAAAACAGAATATTATTAAATAAAATGTTTTTTAAATATGCAACTAAAGATAACATGATTGTGCTAAATTTATCATCAGAGTTCTTATTTTTAACAAACAATATAATTCCTCTTAAACTAAAAGTCCTCTGGATATCTTGTAGGATATAATGATTAGGAAACAACTAGTACAAACATAAAGGAAATGATGCAGATAGAGGCTGAGAGATTTATCTATGAAAGCTTTTGTGAAAATCCACTAAATCTTTGTTCAAAGACTTAAGCGTCTGCTCAAGAATTATGTTCTATTTAAAGACTATAGTCACCAAGGGAAACCAAAATCTGGTACTAAAAGAAAGCTGTTCTATGATGTGTTTACTGCGAGACTGTTCTTAGCAGACACTTTGTCTACCAAAATAAATAATTTCAATTCGATAATTCATTTCAGATCCAAAGCAGCTCTTTATATATGTTTTATCCATTGTATTGTTTTATCATTAGGTATGATTTTCTGAACTTACCATTCAAAGCTAGCTTTAATTTCTTTAATAAATCACTAATGGTCCAATTCATTCTTGACAATGGTTTTGTAAATACATTGATCACTTGTATTTCTATATAGTCATTTTACTATTGTAAAATATATGGAAATAAGTGTCTTTAAACTTCTATTCTCATGCACAAGGGCATTTTTTTTTTTTTACTCAGAAGAATAGATTCCCAGAAATGGAATTGTTGGAACAAAGTGTAAATGTATTTTTAATTTTTGTAGCAGTTGCCAGATGGCTTTCTAAGATGTTTTTTAACAATTCACATTTCTTCCAGCAATGTAGGAGAGTACTTTTTGCCTGCATTCATGCTGACAATAGATGTTATCACTCATTTTAATTTTGTCAGTCTGATAGGTATAATGTGATATCTCATTCTGAATTTAACTTGCATTTCCCTGACTAGCCATGAATTTTAGTATCTTTTCACATGTATGCTGGTCATTTGAATTTGCCATTAGGTGACTTGCATTTTCAAATTCCTACCTATTTTTCTCTTAGGCGGTTTATTTTCTTGTGAAGCACTTTGTCATTATATTGCAAATATTTTTTAAATTAAGTTTTTCTACTAATCTTATTCTTTCTAGTTATTACCATTAGAAAAGACTGTTTTGTAAATTATGCCAATTACATTTTCTTTGGCTCAGAGTATATTATCTACCTTAAAATTATTCAGGGATTTTTTGAAGGGTTTTTAAAATCTTATCTTTATAGCACCTATAATTTATTTCCTGTACTTAAAGATATATTACTATGTTTATACTATCAAAAATTATTAACATTTTTTAATTTTTGTGGCACTACTTTCAATGGGTGTACTTCATGTTGAACTAATTTGTAATTTTTTTCTGGAAGATAAAGTTCTTGGGGAGTCTTTTAATCACAAATTCAATTATCTTAATAGTGAATAAGTTATGATGAGGCTGGGCAGAGTAATTGGGAACAGGAAAGGTTAAAAGAGTCCATCTGTATAAAGAACAAAAACAGGGAATATTAATAAGATATAACAACGACCCCTCGAGGACTATAGGAATACAAACAAAAATTCAGTCCCTTCTGTGGGCTGTATTCTTAGGACAACCTGTATAAAGGATGCAGGTGGGAGTGGCTGGATGTGGGGGAAGGGGATGGACAATCAGGTGGTACCAGGAGATTAGAGTCCATCATCTTACAAGATAACAACTTAAATTAAGAACTGAAGTTGGTCAAAAGACATTGGGTCCCCAATACCCAATTCTAACTGTCTCAATAACATTCTCATTGCTGTAATCTAAAACAACTAACCACGTAACATAAAAGAAGGAAGATTTATTTGCTCACAGTTTTAGTAGATTTGGGGCTAGGTCCACATGTGGTTGAGGGTCTGTGGATGTTAGGGCAAGGCAGTGGGAAGCAGACAAGGAGGGAGAGCAAGGTTGTGCTCCTCACGTTATGGAATCCAGAAACAAAACAGAGCAAGTAAAGGGAAGATGAAAAGCACAGTTCCTAAGACCATGTCTCCAAGGAAACCACCTTCTCCAGCCACACCCCATTGACCTAGGTTTCCACCTAGACAATCCATTACAATGAACTGGGCGTGGTGGCACATGCTTGTAATCCCAGCATTTGGGAGGCTGAGACCAGAGGATCCAGGTTCACAAGTCTTGGATTATAGGATATAGTTATATTTAGTGTTATAATTAACTATGAGTCTATCTTTAAAACTGTTAATATGATTTTGCAACCTCATCATCAATGAACAAAGGTATTTATTGCTTTATATTCTAATCAGCATTTTATATTGTTAGTGTTTCCTATTTTAGCTATTTTAAATAGGTATATAGTATAATTTTGTTTTTATTGCAATTTTGCAATGACATAATGTTGAATATCTTTCATATACTTATTTTTATCATCAGTATATCTTCTTGAGTGAGATGTCAGTTTAAATGTTTTTCTTCTACTAAACTGTGCTGCTCATT
Source organism: Graphiurus murinus (assembly GCA_004027655.1). Taxonomy (NCBI): domain Eukaryota; kingdom Metazoa; phylum Chordata; class Mammalia; order Rodentia; family Gliridae; genus Graphiurus; species Graphiurus murinus. Next base: position 824 of record PVLC010020649.1, on the reverse strand, counting down.
TTATTGTTGAATTATTAAAAATTCTTTGCAGGTTTTGAGAACACATTTTTTATCAGGTAACTTTTGCAAATATTTTCTTCAAATCTATGTAGTACATATGGGTGAGTCTATCCTCTCCCACTCCACTTAATATTCTCTCTCCTTTTTTTTTCTTTTCTTCTACTTCTTTTGTTTCCTCTACTCTTATTCTTTGCCCCTTCCCTTAATCTTCTTCTCTTGTTTTTCTTACCTTGTTTCCTTGCAATAGGAAGGTAATTATGCTCTTTGCTAAGCTGATATACAGATTGCTTTGTTTAAGCATATTTACTTTTTTTGCCACTTATGTACTTAATAAATCATCTTGCTTACAAAACTTTTAAAGCCAAGAATCCAAAAATTGGCTTAATGGGACATTTTACCACCAGCTCAAGGCTGGCTACCTTGGGACATTGCCAGAGGATTTACTCAGTGAGTTCACACAAAGTTCAGGCAGCCCTCCCTGTAAAAGTGAGAAGGACCAAGGCAGACCTTTGATGTTTCACCCAAGAGTGGACTCACATTCTGTGACCCATATTTCTGACAAGGATTGCAGAGAAGGTGCTCCACAAATGGCTCTGTACTGTATTTTTAATTTCATAATTCAATTTTTGTCTTGTTAATCAATAGTAAAATTCTTGATTTATCTAAACTAGCCATGTGCCTAGATTTTCCATTCTGTTGGGGTATATTTTTTCAAAATAGTTTCTGTTGTTCCTCTGTATTTCCATACTGTTGGTGTTTATATCACCTTTTTCACCTCTTATTTTGGTAATTTGGGTTGGTTCTCTCTTTCTTTTGCTTATGTT
>PVLC010020648.1:0-28908 GCA_004027655.1 Graphiurus murinus | reverse complement strand
GAAATGAAAAGCTAGTTCACAAAAGAATAAATTTAAATAACCAATTAATGCGAATAAATAATACCTCAGGGAAAACTGCACTCAACTCCTGATGGTTAAGTCACTATCCTACACACTTTCCTAATACTGTGCAGCACTTATTATTATTTATAATTATGAAACCATTTAAGTGTCATCTTTATCTTTAATTTTGTTGCTATACTAGATTATAAATTTCTAGAGAACAGTAACCATGTCTGTTTTGCCCCCTTCCCCTTAAGTTTGCCCATAGGAACATAGGAGGCAATCTATACATATTTGTTGAATAAATCAATTAAAATATAGTTTTAAAATTAAGTCAGGGATGTCAAATTGTACAATGTGCTACTTTTTTTCATCAATTACTCAAGAGGGGTTAATTTATAATAACTCATGTTGGTTTCTCATTGCTTGCATGGAAATACATTGATAAAAATATTTTCTGAAAGTTAACTTGCAAAAAATTATGTAAATAAAAAAGAAAAAAAAAGTTTTCTTTCAAATAAACTGTGAGCCTGTAGTATAAGTCTGCACCAGAAGTCTAAGGGAAATTCAAAAAATCTACTTTTAAAAAAGTTCTTTTTCAGCCAGGTGTGGTAATCCCTATACTCTCATGCATGCTTGTAATCCCAGTACTTGGGAGGATGAGACAGGAGAATCGCAGGCTTGAGGCAAGCCTCAGCAATTTAATAAGACTATGTTTCAAAGTAAAAATGAATAATAAATAAATAGTCTTGTGGGTGTAGGTCCGAGATAGAATGCCCCTGGCTTCAATCCCCAGCACGCTTCTTCCTCCCCCAAGAAAAGTTCTACTTCAATTCTACAATCTCTTCCACAGGAGCCTGTTTCAAGAAAACAATAAAAGTAGTGTAAAAAATTCAAATCTAAGACTGTTTATTACAGAATGCTTATAGCATAAAGACAAATCCATTTGTGGTGGGACTGTAAATGACATTTTTTTCTTGATGCATTTTGGAATATTTTAATTATTATGTGTTCTTTTTTAATCATGAAACATTTGAAAGCAAATTTATTAATATCTTAATATTTTGATAATTAAACCTTTAATATATGTTTAAAGTATGTTATAGAAAATAAAATAGAGGAGAATGGTACCCATGGCTGGCTGCACCACCTTGGCCTGTCTGCACTCTTCTCACTGTGCAGGGACTGCTACCATTGCAGCATCCAAAGACTCCCTGCAAAGAAACCAGAGACTTGAAGGAAGGGGCTGCAAATCTTCACATTGTAAGCACTTGGCGTGTTGATCCACTTTTGACAGAGATTCAACTGACTGGATGCCAGCAGCAGTGGCTCAGCCCACCTCTCCCTCCAGAGAACCAAAGCTGCACTCAGTTGTAAGTTAACCGGACAGCCACAGGGACAAGTGATAGACTTGCTGAGTATGAGACTGAGACTTTGTGGTCTATCCCTGTAGTGGTTGGGTTGCAGCAGAGTTGCAGGAGAAGCCGATAGCTCACAAGGCTCAGAGTCCTTACAGGGCCTCTGGAAATTGCCCCGCAATTATACTGGATACCCACCACCTGTGTAAGCAGAGAGAGAGAGAGAGAGAGAGAGAGAGAGAGAGAGAGAGACGGAGAGAGAGAGAGGTGTAGACACAGGTCCTATGGAAAGCATGAAGCCCCAGCACACTGGATCCAGCTCCAATGACACCCACCACCTGCATAGACAGACAGCGGCACAAGGACAGGAGAGCTCAGAGACTCAAGTGTGCAGCGAGAGAGGTACCAGAGGCACTTGGTGCCTGTACTGATACAGAGACATCAGGACAAGGTCACACATAGATACTGATACAATAATACCAGGAAACTTCAATATTGCTCTAGCATCAGTAGACCGATCTTCTAGACAAAAGGTCAGTAAAGATGCCTCAGACCTAAAGAACACTATAAACCAAATAGACCTATTAGACACATACAAAATATTTCACACAACTACAGCTGAATTCACATTTTTCTCAGCTGCTCGCAAACTTTATACAAAATAGACCAGAGTCTGGGCCACAAAGTGAGCACTATCAAATTTAAAAATAAAATGTGACATAATCCCTTGCATCTTTTCAGACCACAATGAAATGAAACTAGAAATAAGAAGACCCACAGTAACCTCATGGATACATGGAGACTGAACACAATACTGCTGAATAAGGAATGGGTCATAGAAGAAATAAGGAGAGAAATTAAGAAATTCCTAGAAATAAAATACAGACAACACATCAAAAACTCCTGGATACCTTGAAAGCAGTACTAAGAGGAAAATTCATAGTACTGAGTGCTCACATAAGAACAGAAAATGACCAAATAAATAACTTTATGACACACTTCAAAGCCCTTGAAGAATAGGAGCAGCCTAAACCCCAAAGCCAGAAGAAGACAGGAAATTATTAAAATCAGAGCAGAAGTCAATTAAGTAGAGAATATAAAACAATACAGAAAAACAACAGATCAAAATCTGGTTTCTCAAAAAATCAACAAGATCGATAAACCACTAGCCAACTTCCCTATAAAAAAAGAGAAAATCAACTCAAATTACTAAAATAAGAGATGAAAAAGGTGATTACCACTGACAGTGTGGAAATCCAGAGGATTATCAGAAACTACTTTGATCAACTATACTCCAACAAAATGAAAAATATAGAAGAAATTAACAAATTTCTAGACACATACAACCTTCTAAATTGAATCAAAAAGATATAGAAAATTTATACTTATCAATAGCGATGAAAGAGATTGAAGCAGAAATAAAGAGCCCACCATCAAACAAAAGCCCAGGAACAGATGAATTTCCAAGTGAATTTAATAAAATCTTTATAGAAGGGCTAATTCCAATACTCTTTAATCTATTCCATTAAATATAAACAGGACTCTCCTAAACACATTCTATAAAGGCAACATCACATTAATACCAAGCCAAATAAAGACTGCTCAATAAAAACTATGGGCCTATATCATTGATGAACTTAGATGCAGAACTGCTAAACAAAATACTAACAATGTGCATTCAAAACCACATCATGGAAATTATACAATATGACCAAGTTGGGTTTATCTCATAGGTGCAAGGCTGGTTCAACATATAAAAACAATCCATGTAACTCACCACATAAACAGAACAAAAGACAAAAATCACATGATTGTTTCAGGAGACTAAAAAGGCATTCTATAAAATCCAACACCCATTCATGCTAAAAACACTACAGAGAAACAGAATAAAAGTAACATACCTCATCATCAATAAAGGCAATATACAGTAGGCCCACAGCCAACATCACATTAAATGGGGAAAATCTGCAATAGTTCCCACTAAAAATAGGAACAAGACAAGTATGTCCATTATCACCACTTATTTTCAATATAGTACTTGAGACTCTATAGCCAGAGCAATAAGGCAAGAGAAGGAAATCAAAGGAGCACAAATAGAAAGGGAAGAACTAAATCTATCCCTGTTTGCAGATGACATACTATACTTAGAAGATTCAACAAACTCAACCAAAAGATCTATAGAACTGATCAACAAATTCAGCAAAGTAACTGGATACAAAATCAATCTTAAAAAGTCAGAAGCTTCTTGTGTGACAACTGTACACCTGCTGAAAAGAAATCAAAAAACCACTTCTACTCACAATATCGTCCCCCAAAATAAAATACTTAGGAATAACCCTAACCAAGGAGATAAAAGACTTCTACAAGGAAAATTATAAAGCACTAAAAAAATAATTTGAAGACCTTAGAAAATGAAAAGATCTTCCATGCTCTTGGATAGGCAGAATAAATATCAAAATGGCCATTCTCCCAAAAATATTTGACAGATTCAATTGATTACATTACGAAGATAATTCTTCAGTCATGGAAAAATCAGTCCTTAAATTCCTTTGGAACAATAAATAACCCAGAATAGCCAAAGCAGTTCTCAGTAACAAGAACCATGCAGGAAGCATGACAATACCTGACATTAAACTATACTACAAAGTTATAGTAATAAAAACTTTTATGATATTGGCATAAACACAGACACATAGACCAATGGAGCAGAATAGAAGACTCAGAAACAAATCTGCACATTTATAGCCAATTGATTTTTAACCAAGTAGCCAAAAACATACATTGGAAAAAAAGATTGCCTTTTCATCAAATGGTGTTGGCAAAACTGGTTAACCATATGCAGAAAAATGGAAATAAACCCCACTTTCTCACCCTGTACAAGAGTCAACTCAAGATGAAACAAAGACCTAGAAATCATCCTAGAGACCTTGCAGCTACATGAAGAGGACATAGGTCCAACACTTCAACACAGGCACAAGTAAATATTTTCTCAACAAGACTCCAAATGCACACAAAATTCAAAGGAAGATCAATATGTGGGATTGTATTAAACTAAAGATCTTCTGTGCAGCAAAGGAAACTATCAAGAACCTCAACAGAGAGACCACAGAAGGGGAGAAAATTTTTGCCAACTACTCCTCTGAGATAGAGGACTAATATCCAGAATATACAGAAAACTCAAGAAACTCTCCACTAAGGAAAAAAAAATACTCAATTAAAAAATTGGCTAGTGAACTAACTAGACACTTCACAAAGAAGAAATACAAATGGCCAATAAATATATGAAAGGGAGGCTGAGAGAGGGAAATACCATAATTCACATGATGTACATTCACAAACACATCAAAGTCAATCACTAAACTAAACATGAGAAGGAGGGAGGGGGAGAGAATGGGGTGGGAATTGGGGAAGGGCTAAATGAGTGCTGTGTGCATGTACACCTCTATCAGCTTATACCTCATTAAGATATGTGATTACGACTCATCAATAAAAAATAAAATAGAGAATTAATGTCAGTTAACAAGGCTAGATCTGAGTGTAAAGTATGAGTGTATTACAATGGTAATTTAGGACTACAGGATCTGAGTGGGTAAGACAGAGAGACGACATAGAGAAGTTGGCATTTAAAGGGAATCTTGAATATTTTTTTAGAACAAGGACTTGTGTGTGAAAGAGGGGTAGATAACAAAGTAGTAGAAGTAATTTTCTATGTAACAGGAACAAATAAGTATGCATATGGTGTTGAGAGAGCATAGGGCACAGAGTGGAAGTACTGAAATTTCAAATTGACCAGAGAAGAGGATGAAGAGTGAAGAATACTGAGGTAAGTATTTGGAATGGAAAGTGGAAGACATCATTTGGGCTTGACCCTATATAGATGAGAACAACAGAGACAAAATTATCATCTTGATGAAAGTTGACCTTTAAGAATATAATATGTTAGAAGACTGTACGTGTGAAATGGAAAGAGAGAATAAGATTTAAAGACCATCTGATAGCTAATTAAATACTTCAGCCCAAAACTCAGTGAGAAGTTACAATTGAGTTTTGACAAACGGATGGGAGAGCTGTCAGTAAAGATGGTGTAGTTCTAAGTCTATGGTTGAATCCAGGTAGAAAGAGAAGGTAGGTGTCAAAGATGAACCTAGGATAGCCAGTCTTGCTTTGGGGAGGCTGGCTCCCGAATCAGAGATAGTTTTGTTGCTGCTGTTGTTACCACTTTTGTTAATGTTATAAGGTTGAGGAGTCCACAAGGTTGTAAATAAAGGTGATTTATAATTTATGCAATTTGGATAATATTGAGTTTAAGGCAATGCTAAGGCATTTGAGGATTATTAACTGGAACACAGAAATGTGGATTTGGAACTCAAACATGATTCAGACTTAGAGATTCTATGATAATAATGATAATAATAATCTGTCATACACTTAAATCTCTAAAATCAAGGAAAGAAAAATAATTTCCTTGCCCTTATTAATGTAGTGTGATTTAAAATGTGTTTTCTACATATATCTGGCATCTAGAAGGTTCACAATCTCAAGGAACAAAATATGTCCTTTAATGGTAATATATGTATGAATACTATTAGAATGAACCCTCCGCCCAAAACTTGGAACATGTTTTCGTCATCATTCTTATAGCCATGATCTAAAGACTTTGCCATGTAGCTTAGAGGAAGAGATTTATTTCCTTATGGTTTCAGGTCCAGTCCATGTGAGGCTGGGGACTCAGGATCTCAGAGCATGATGGTGGGAGGTGGACAGAGGGAGAACATATGGCTTTGCTCCTCACACATTGAGTCCAGAAGCAAGAGAGTGATCAGGAAGAGGAGGGACCATATATACAATCTCCAAGACCATACCTGCCAGGTCCACTTCTGCCAGACATACCCTACCTGCCTACCAGGTACCACTGAGGTAAACCCATTACAATGGATTTATCCACTGCTGGGATTGCAACTCTCATGACTCTGCTATATCAACCCCAAATATTAATAAATTAGCTCTAAATTATATCTAATTATAGCAGAACATTAAAATTACTTTTCCTGACTTTATTTTCCCCAAAGGAAAACAATTCTGAGAAGTCTGGGACTCCATGAATAAAGGATATGACAAACTTTTTAAAAATCAGAAAATTACTCTCTATCCTTGCACTACTTTTAGAATAAATCTAAGAATGAGGGTATAGGCCTTACTGTCCAGTTCTTTTATCGGAAATCCCTAGATGAGAATTCTGGCCTGATCCATAAGCAGCAAGATCCAACCTATCTCATTATGTAATTGTCTTTTATGAAGGACCATTACATATCAACAGATGAGAATATTATTTAAGCCAGAGTGTATAAAGTTATTTTAATTTGGGGATAGTAAATTGCTGGAAAAGGGTACAAGGCTTTCTCTCTTTGAGAGAAGAGTATTTCTACATTTTTGTACATATCTGAGTATACAAATTGTCTTTGACTATAGAACATGATGCAAATGTTTAATCAAAGAATTATTAGGTTGAAGAGTTATGTTTCTTTCTTCTGTACAAAAAGATAGAATAAATGTATGAAATTAGACCTTAAGCAAATTACTTATCCATATCCACGGAGTCCTTAGTGTATGGTTATGTGATCATGACAAAAGTGGATCCTATAAATGCATCCCTCATTTGTGTTTTTTTTTCCCCTTCACATAAAATGGTTGCCTTTACATCCTGGAAAAAATTAACTTTATTTATTTATGCTGCTAATGAACTGAGGTGTGAAAACATGAAGATTTCAATATTTTCTTTTTAGGGAATGTTATATCTCAGAGTTCTGAAATGTCAAAATAATCCAGGGAAATCAAGAAAAATAAATACAACAAACAAAAGAGCTGGATGTGCTGTCACAGGCTCATAATCCCAATATTTGGAGGCTGAGAAAAGGATTGCAGATTTGAGGCCAGCCTCAGCAATTTAGCAAGACACCGTTTCAAAATAAAAGAGATAAAAAGTGCTGGGGATATAGCTATGTCTTATAGGTAGAATGATCCTGTGTTGAATCCTAACACACACACACACACACACACACACACACACACACACACACACACACAGAGTCTTGCTTTCTTGAATAAAGAATAAAGGTAGGCAAGAAGTCTCTGTATAGATTTATTGAGATTTCACGTGAGTATAATATAGACTTCCTTTTAATTTTTAGGAATGAATTATTTTTTCATTTTCCTATTAAGATTGGAAGTTGAATCTAAATTTTATGGTCTCTGTAGAATTATCTTTGGAGATAGGAGAAGTGATAGTTTTTAAAATATATTTTTATTCAATAATCTTAGATGTATATAAAATTTTATCTATATTTGGTTAAGAGAGACATATAGAAAAAACATATAGGTCAAAGAGTAGAGGTCATTCTCTATTGTTTTATTAGGTAAAAACAATCTTCTGGGCTTAGTGGAAGAAAAAAAAAATAGGCACCAGTGAATTCTTAAGAATTCCTCTTAAGAATCCGAAAACATAAAGGAATGAAGATGGGTGAACCACAGGATACGGTGTATATGTGCAGAGATCCCCAGCCATGCAAGAGTAAATAGATATTAAAGGATTCTACACACAAACACAAGGAATGCCACAATTATGACCTGTGTAGATTAGTGTCTATCATCCAGAGAGCTGTTGATTTCACCTAAAATCTGATCCTGCAACTCCTAGAATAGCTATATAGATATAAGACTATAGAACAAAATCCTCAAAGTTAAAGTTTCTTCCAATTCAGATAAAGAGAATAATAATTTAGAAGTTAAATTGTTTTAAGTTGATGCATACTAAGTATACAATGCTTAGTTGAGTTTGTAATGGCCAATATCAGACAAAGATTCAGGAAAGGTTCTGCTCAAAGATCCTCTGCTTGGGAAAGAGAAACTAGCGACACTCTCAGCTTTTGATGGGAGCTGGTATGACTAATTTAAAGTGAGAGGCTCCAGTAGATAGTCTGCTTTCCTAGAGGATTCCTACTGAACTCTGAACTCCTGCAGGAACCTGGAGAGCTATGCTGAAATTTGCACTGAAATTTCCCTGTCTCCCAGTCTTGAGGGAGAGGAGAAAGAGACATGCTTCAGGCTCACTGCTGGCCTCTACCACTGGACATTCGCAAGACCCTGAAGCTATTTGGAGAAAGCAACTGAAGACATAGTGTGACTCCCTGGGAGATGTAGTGATTAAGAAATAAATTCAGACCTTCCTCAAGGAAACTGTAGACTCACTTGTCAATATATGAGCCAATTTCTTTTTTCTTTCTTTCTCTCTTTGTCTCTCTCTCTCTCTCTCCCTCTCTCTCTCTGTCTCTCTGTCTCTCTCTGTCTCTCTCTGTCTCTCTCTCTCTCTGTCTCTGTCTCTCTCTGTCTCTCTCTCTCTCTGTCTCTGTCTCTCTCTCTCTTGCTGGGGATTAAACCTAAAGGCAATTAATGTCCACATAATTATTCCTAATGTATAAAGATTTTATTCCTTTGGTGGCAGAATTCCATTCGTCATATATTATACTTGCCTTTTATTAAAATTCCTCATTTATATTCCACTCTTCATATTTAAGTGAAAGACGAAGTTTGAATAACAAACTAGTACTTTCTGAAGCAGTCACAGATCTTGTGTGACCATGAAAAAAATCGAAGCAAGAATATGACCCAATTTTTCCATAAGAAAAAAAATATTCTGGAGACACAAATAATTCATCCTAAGTTAATGAAGTTGTAAAAGCAGTATTCAAACTCAAATCTACTTCACTCCATTCCATTTTACCTTAGAACTGAGACTTAGTTTTACTTTAAAACTTAGAAAAGATTACCCAGCTATACCACTCCTGAGTATCTACCCTACAGAATTGAAACCAGACTACCACAGAAATGTATACATATCTATATTTATAGCTGCACCATTTATAATCAGCAAACTATGGAATCACCTGAGATGTCCATCAACAGATGAATGGATTACAAAATTATGGGACATATACACAATAGAATTCTACTCAGCCATAAAGAACAATAAAATGTCTTTTGCAGGGAAATGGATAGAACTAGAGAATGTTATGCTAAGTGAGATTAGTCATACACAAAAAGTGAAGAATTGGATGTTCTTATGGGGAAACTAGGGAGAAATTGGGACATAGGAGGTACTCTACAAAATAGGAGAAACTTTAGTGGAGTGAAGGAGAGAGGACCCGTGGGAGAGAGAAGGAGGGAGGAAGAATTGAAGAGAGAAACACCTGAATGGACATGATGCACATACATAAACTTAACAAAGCTAATCAATATGTTGAACATGGAAAGGTAGGGAGGGAGAGGGAGTGGGTTGGAAACTAGGGAAGGGCTCAACTAGTACTTTGCGCATGCATGCCTCTATCATCCTGAACTTCATCAAGATCTATGATTACAATGGGCCAATAAAAAACGGGAACAAAAACCTTTAACTTTAGTTTTACCTTAGAATTAGACCCTGTGGGGTGAGATATTTTAAATAAAAAAAAAAACTTTTCTGTATCCTGAGATTAGTACTTCTGGAATTTTAAAGATTTCACCAACCTAAATGTAAGACTAAGCCTGGTCTCAAATAAGTGTGTGTGTGTGTGTGTGTGTGTGTGTGTGTGTGTGTGTGTGTATACTAACAGATCATAGAATAAATTAATGCAATTTCATAAACTCATTTTTACTGACAAGAGCTACTTATAAATAAGCTAAGTTATTAAGATACAATCCCATTTGCTACTCATAAATTAAATTTAGGGCATTATTAAAGTTTCATAAAAACCCTCCAGTTCTGTATTCTACTAAGAAATCTGGCTTTTACAAATGCTAGACAATTTTGCAAGACTTCTACAGAAATTTGAGATTTCCATATTTTTCTGTAAGACATTTTATTACCTCTTCAGTAGCAAACTGACATTTGTGTTATCCTTACTATTAATTAAATATTATTGATTTTTCTTCAGCAATGCCAAACTAAGTTGCTGTGAAGATTTTGGTTAGCCCTCTCCATGGACAACATTTAGCTAGTAACACATGTGTATTTTACAGTGATAATGAGAATCATTCATAAACCTACATCTAAAAGAGATGATATATGGTCACTGGAAACTTTATTTAGAGACATTTCAGTGTTGATAAGTTGCATGTGAATTCATTTTATTTCATATATTGCAATATACTATCAAAGTAATGGTAATAAGTGTAAGGATAAATACAAATTAAGAATAAGTTTAATTCTCCATGTTGGAAATAAAGGAAGAGATTTATCTTCTGTTCTTTTTCTTAGAGCATTTAATGTAGAAAACTTGTAATTATAAGTCCTTTCTTTCTCTCTTGAAGCGTATAGATATCTGTTTGAAAATTAGATTGTCCTTTTTGACCCAGAAGTATTCACGAAACCTGGGAGCCATCTCTTTGAAATGTAAGCATCAAGGGAGATAGTACTGGTGTCTCCCAGTTACTGAGGGAAGATAGAAGCCTAACTTCAATAGGTGTCTTGTTCCATGTTACAAACCTACTTCTTGTCAAAAAGATCTGAAATATTTGTTTTTTCTTTGAATAAAGCAATTAGCTTATACAGATGTTCACCTTATTACCCGGTAAATCTAGAATGAACTTAGTGTGTCAAATGGTACTGTCAATTCCTCTTATTTTAGTACTATAATTTATCTTTCAAATATGTACACAATGGGTTGAACTTACTTATGTAAAAGGGTGAGCTTTCTTTCTGTCCTTGCACTCTCTTACTGGATTGTGTGTGATGTGCATCACGTTCAGGGGTAATGCTTATTTGGTAATAAAACTCTTCTCTTTATTGCCTTTGTAGAGAGATTTTCTGAGTTAGCAGAATATTTTTTTAATTACATTTCCCCACTACAACTCTTGAGGCTATTTTTAAAATTTATACAGTCTCGCAGAACTGATAGGATAGACGAATGGCTAGGTCTATTGCCCTATCTATTGTCAGTCAGCTTGAGAACTGCTGTGCTCTCAGTCCTTACCTCCTTGGCTTACCCGCGGTTTTCTCTACCTTTGCAGATGTCCTCCTCCTTCCAACATCACCTACACAATATTCATAGTGACTCAGAGTTTTGCTTAAAGTGCTATAAAGAGAGATTACCAAAATAGACATTTTTAGCGTGCTATGTTCTGTTTAGCTATGAGAGATTCAATGCTTTCATCTAGATTTTAAATTACTGGACCAATTTTTTTTTTATAAAAATAATACAAACATGGGGTGCTTTTTTTTTTTTTTTTCTCGCAGTACTGGGGATTGAACTCAGAGGCATTCTACCTCTGAGCTATACCCCCAGCCCTATTTTTTTTAATTCCTTATTTTTAAAACAGGGTCTCACTAAGTTGCAGAGTGCCTCACTAGGTAACTAAGGCTGGCCAAGAGCCCGGATCCTCCGGTCTCAGCCTCCCAAATGCTGGGATTACAAGCATGCGCCACCACGCCCAACTCCAGGGAGTGCTTTAATTACTTTCTATGGCACACATTAGGGTTCAATATTAGCATTTTCCAAAATTTTGTCTTTAAGGAGATTCACTTTGTTCATAAATGGGAAAGAGAAACATTAAAAAGTTATTTCAAGTGTTTTGATCAATGTCAAATTAAAGAAATAGGATTTGATATTCATTTTTTCTTCCTTGGTAAACCATTTTTTCAGTAGTGCTTAGATTTCAAAAATGAATTTTGTAACCATTATATGCCACTACCATTGTTGCAGTACACTGAGTCTTGTCTAAAAGTAGAATTCAGTTTAGATATGAATATTTTAATTCCAAGTTTTCTCTTTACTCATTTAAGCAATACAGTTGGTATTTTTAGGAAAACTATTTCACTTCTGATGTATTTCCTATCTTCCTCAAAGGCCCTTCTCATCCAGGATGTCCCTGAATTAATTCAAAAGAAAGTAATTTTCCTCTATGATGAAGCCTCTCCTTCTTTCTAACTCAATCCATGCTGTTGAGTGCTTACTACATGTCAGATCTCATCCTAGACACTTAAACAGTATGAAGTAACACAGACAGTGTCCTAGAGGGAAAGTCAGGCAGCTTACAGTGACTTATTATTATTTCGGAAGAAAGGCCCAGCAGTGAACTCTTCTAACAAGTGAACAATTGGCAAAAGGGTCAGATGAGGGCCATGGGGAGGGGAAGAGAACTTAAATTTGGCTTGAAAACTCAACTCTACTTGACAAGTATGGGAGCCTGAAGCCACTGAGGCCTTGTGCTTTGCTTTTATTCTATTCAGAGTTAAGCATCTTCCATAAGTGTTAAGAGAAATGTGGGTGATTTGCCTCAGGAGAAGAAAGATTTGGCAGAATTACTCAGTATATTCTGATTTATTAGAAAGGACAGTTTCTGGATAGTGTGAGAAGATCCAGGTGTATATGTGCATCAGAGTAAGGGTAGAAAGCTCCAGAAAGCAGGGCAGCACAGGGCACTGCTTTTCCTCTGCAAAATAATAGTAATTTATAAAATGTGTTATAGTAGGGATATGCAATAATAACAATATCATGTTATTGTATTTTTAACTTTAATTTCTAAAATAGGAAATATTAATAGCTATAAATCACACTTAAAAAAAAAACAAAAGGTTCTTTTGGGATCCTAATACTTTCTAAGGATGGAGAAGGGCACTAAAATCAATGAGTCAGAGAATTCCTGCTAGAGTGTCAATAATGATATCCTGAGTCTGGGGTAAATTACAAGGGGAGATGTTTGCTGGGTAATTTTGAAAGAAAGTCTTCTGGACTTGTGCCTAGGCATAATCGCAAGTTGCACAGCTGAGATGCAGACTGGCCTGACCACCTTGGCAGGAAGGAGAGCTACAGCAAAGGAATGTGGAGAGTTAACAGGAGATAGCACTGATCCCAGAACTGTCACCTTTACAACACCTGTAGGAACCTGCCCTGAGAACTCACTAGAACCAGTGTGGACAGGAATAAGCCAGTGTGCTGGGGTTGCCTCAGTAAAAATGGCAAGGTATTGTAATCCCCGCATTAGGGAGGCTGAGACAGGAGGATCTGGGTTCGCAGCCAGCCTCAGCTACCTAGTGAGGCACTCCGCAACTTAGTGAGACTCGGTTTCAAAATAAAGAATAAAAAATAGGGCTGGGGTGTAGCTCGGAGGTAGAATGCCCCTGAGTTCAATCCCCAGTACCGCAAAAAAAAAAAAAAAAAAAAAAAAGGCAAGGTAGAGGAGTATTGTCATTTCAATCCACATCATTAGCTGTTGCTATTATGAAACTATAATATATCACCAACTTGCGTATATTTATCTCTCTGTACACATCAGACATGTTGAATACTTTATATAGATTTCTTTACTTAATATTAAATAAACATGATGCCAGGCATGGTGGTGCATGCCTGTAATCCTAGTACTTGGGAGGCTGAGACAGAGGCATAGAAAGTTCAAGGGCAGCCTGGGAAACTTAGCTATACTCTTAGCAACTGAGCAAAATCCTGTTTAAAAATAAAATAAGTAAAAGCTAAAAAAGGCTGAGAGTGTAGCTCAGAGGTATAATGTCCCTGAATTCAATTCCCAGTACCAGAAAGAAAAAAGAAAAAAAATAACAAAAAATATCTATTTATGTAGATTAAATAAATATAAGATTAGTATCTATTATTTTCTCCATGTTTACAAATACACAGAAAGATTATTTGCAAGAGATGCTACAGAGCTTGCAAATTAGCAGAGAGCCAGGAATAAAACCCAGGGAGCCTAATATCAAAGTCCACCCTTCCTTCCTTCCTTCCTTCCTTCCTTCCTTCCTTCCTTCCTTCCTTCCTTCCTTCCTTCCTTCCTTTCTTCCTTCTTTCTTACCTCATTTTAAACAATTACCATATAGTTTTTGAAACACCTATCACTAGAGCATAAAATCATCCTTCTGAAAAAATCCTGACCACTCTGTAAAATAATGTTACTGGGAGGGAGAACCACACCTTCATGTTTACAAACTATTTAATATTTTCTCTAGTGAATTAATTAAAATGTTGACTCTGACCATAAAATACCCAGTGTTTTTGCTGTTACAGACTTAATTGTTTGGTAAGAAATGAGCATAAAGTGACAGCAATAAGTCAAGGAACTGTCAAATCATCACATATTCTTGTCCTATAGGAAACAGTCAGAAATGACTAGTTCTTTTCTTGGCTTGCACATGGAGCAGTCTCCAGGGATGCGTCTTTCTCCCTTAAAATGTTTGTTATGCACTTATAATCTGCTAAAATAAAAAAAAAATCATCCAAAGCATCCTTGAGGGGGAAAAGAGCTCACAAAAGAGAACATTGGAATGAAGAGTGGAATACAAAGAGGTTGGGCAGACCTACTCTGGCCTGGGTCAAAGAGATGACTTAGTGGCTCATTATTTGTGTGCACCTGGAATAATTTTATTGCCAACAGGCCACCAGCTCACAGACTCCTGCCTGCATCCCTGGCTTGGTGCCCCTTTCCCTCTTCTTCCAATTCTCTGGGCCCAAAGCTATTGCCTTTCTTCATCAGATCTCACCAAAGATTTGATTTTTTAATATGCCACATGTATTATTGGTTTATTACAGTCAACATAATGAAATACCATAGACTGGGTGGTTTGAGTAAAGCAAATTAATTTTTTCATAGTTCAGTGAGAAATCCAGTCAGATTGGATGAGGGTCACCCTAAATGCCTTAGTTTAATGAAATTACCTCTGGAGAGGCCATATCTATAGATTATTTGTAACACCAAATCAAATAAACTGCTATGTAAATAGTAGTTATGCTGTATTACATAGGAAATATTAAGAAAAAAGGAAAAAGTTGAGCCTGAAATGGTAGCACCCACCTGTAATTGAAGCTACTAGAGAGGTTAAGATAGGAGGACTGCAAGTTTGAGCCTAGGCTGGGCAAATTAGCAAGATCCTGTATCAACATAAAAATTTTAAAAATCCAGACTGGGGAAGTAGCTCAGTGGCAAAGTGTCCCTGGGTTCAATCCCCAGTATATAAAAAAGTCTATAGATGTTCAGTATACATTTTTAATTCATTATATTTTTTCCTAATTTTTTTATTTATGATTAGTTGAATACACAGACTCAGAACCAATGAATACAGAGGGATGACTATATTATATAAGTAACTTAAGGCAAAGATAATTTCTAAAAATTTTATATCAGCAATTGAGAGTAGAAATAGTAATATTTTTAATAGTACTCCACCTTCAATCTATTCATTATATTTTCCAGTGAGGAAAATCTGCAGAGCTAGTTCTTTCCAGTTCTTGTTCTGCTATGATTTTTTTTTTTTTTTTTTTTTTAGTGTTGAAATTCTTACATGTAAGCCTCATGGGAAATTCCCTAGCAGGAATCAGGTTATAGTAAATCTGCATTTGTTGTATGCACTCAGGCTTTCAAGGAGCCAAGGAATGGAGTTTACTTTAGAACGAGACTGTGCTGTAACCTAGCATGTCCCCAAATTATATATTATTTCCCTGCTGTTTAGCCTTTAGCCCAACTTGAGATGGTACAGAATGTGCAATACTGCCGTTTGCTTCAGTAAGAGTATCAGGTGCATCATATAAATAAATTACTCATGGTAGCCTAGTGTTCGTACTGATTTTCCATTGCCTACCATCTGAAGGAAATAATAGAAACATATGTTCCAAAGCCTATTGTCCAATATATTCACATAGTGAAGTTAAAATGTTTGGTTAGGAAATCAATATTGTTATACTAAGCATCAAGTATTGTAAACTAGAAGAATTGTAAGAAGCTGTGAACTCGCTTAAAATCAATGTGTATTCAAACAAGGGAGTAACAAAAGAGATAAAACTACAACTTTAAATAGTAACCTAGGGAGAACTAACCAGCATCCCCGCGTTTGCCACTGCAAGGAGAATCAATGAAAAACACAAACAAATAATAAAAAGCAATACAATATTTGAGTTGGCATTAAGGCTCATTTGTAGTAAATTTGAGGACAATGACTGCTATGTAGTATTGGCAACTATATTAAGAATCTTCTGTGCAATGAATACAATATCAAGCACAAAGAATAAATGAGAACATAGATTTAGAACGCTATTGGCAAGAGCAACAGGATTTAAATAATGGGTGAAAAAATATACAAATGTACACGAAAGTAACTTCTCTAAAATACAGGAAGGAAATAAAGTATATACGACTTTCTCAAACATTTAAACTCTAAAATGGACAAACTAAGATTTGTAGGGTATATGTGGTAAGTGGCTGGAGCAGGGTAGGAGAAGAAATCCATAGATACCAGTGTTCATCCATTTCTTATTTCTGCTTTTCTGTTGCTTTCATCTTCAGGTAGACTTTTGCCAAGATTGCTCCATTACCACCAACCCCATGTCCTATTCAATAGGTAATTTGAGCAGAAACAAAACTTCTCCTTTCTGACAACGCAAGCATAAGTTGGGAGATGGCTTTCAATGACTCATCATGGTTCAACTGCTCACCTTTTAAGAAATCTTGGTAGACTCACCCTTCCCAAACTGTGAAAACTGCTGTAGTAATATGTGGATTCACACCAGAAAAACAAGTGTTTATTTCTCAAAGTAAAGGTGAATGGAAACTAGTTAGGCCCAAAGAACACCACTTTCCCAGTTTAGTGTGCTCAAATGAGAGAGTTGGCCAATGAGTCATTGAGCACATACCATAATCTTCATTTTGTCAACAATAAAAAAAGATAATAAAGCAGAAAATGGGTAAGCAAAATGCATAAATGATTATTTAGCTGCACATATATGTACTCATTCATAGGTCAAAATGATAAAATCAAACATAATTTATTCATTACTTTAGTGGTTTTAATTGTGTTGAAAAAAGTGACATATATATAAAATATGTATGACATGGTTTTTGAGCTTTAATTTATGCAGATGTGGGCTCCCGGTTATGAATAGTTCCTAAAATAGATTACATTTGGGTTTTAATCTTCATAATATATTCTAGCACAGCAATTGAGTATACAGAGTATAAGTGAGATAGTAAGCACCTCAGTACTATGAGCAAGTCAGTGTATTAAATGCTAAAAACAGAGTTAGAATCATGGATAAGCTTCATTAGAGTCATTTCTATTGTCTTGGTTGGTTTTGCTTTTAGTACAAGATCCTCAAACATATTAGGTTTTACAGAATATTTAAATGTCAGGAAAATGTCCTCAAATTTCAAACTTTTTTGCAACATAATCCTTACTAAAAAAAGCAATTTATAGCCAGACATGGTGGCACAGGCTTGTAATCCCAGCATTTGGGAGGCTGAGATGGGAGGATCAGGGTTTGCAGCCAGCCTCAGCTACCTAGTGAGGCCCTCCGCAACTTAGTGAGACCCTGTTTCAAAATAAAGAATAAAAAATAGGCCTGGGGGTGTAGCTTGGAGGTAGAATGCCCCTGAGTTCAATCCCCAGTACCTCAAAAAGAACAAAAGCAATTTATATTACAACAGCTGTGGCAATAACTAATATATTTCTGATACATAAATAAACAACCAACTTCCTATTTTTGTAACCTAAAGATGCTCTTTCTCATTAGGAAATGTCCTATTAGGTAAGAGAATGACACTGTTTTGTATAGATAATTAGCACAGAATAATAGAAGAATATACAAACTAAAGATAGATTGTTTGTATCTTTTAATTATTCTGTTATAAATTTCTGTTTGAATCTAATAATATAAGTAATGCCTCATTCAAAAATTAGTCATGCTTCAAAGATGGGTATAAATAAGATTGCACAATCAGCATTTTGTCCTCGAGAAATGATTTGTTACTGGTGACCAGAATTTCAGGTTTGCTAACAATCCTATAACACAAATTTGTTGAATACTTAATATCTGTCCGACACTCTTCTCAGCATCAAGGACATAGTAATAAATAAACCAGATAGAAACTTCTGATCACTTAGCGCTTCCGTTCTACAAGAGTGAGATAGATACTAAACAAATAATATGTTGGAGAAAAAACAGCAGCAAGGATTTTAGGCAAGGGAAACATTTTTTATGAAAACAAGAAAAAAATAAAATGTGCATTTAAAAAAGATGAAGTTTTAAGTGCATAGCAGAATATAGGGCTAAATTCATTTTGAACATTTTTTTGCTAGGATTACTAAAAATGTTGAAAGGTATTTTTCTGAGTCATTACAGTTGGCTCACATTGAGGGGGGGGTGGTTGGTTTTATTTTTATTTTTCTCAATAATTTCTATTCTACATGTTTTAGAATATCTTTAATAAACTGAATAGTGTTATACATATTTTTCATTAGTATGATCACTGCTGACTTCCAGCCAGAAAGAATAGTATGGTTAAATTTATCACTTACTAATATTTAGACTGTTTCATATCATTCATTTTCTGTGCTTCATTAACCTTGATTTTTCCATACTTTTTTTTTGTTTTCATTCCATTTTCCTAAGTAAAAACATTAGTAAGGAAACTATGTGAAAGTGTGAAGAATATTTACTTTATGTACCTTCTTTTAGTGTAATTTCTAAACATTTAGCATGCACAACCGAAATTTTACTATCTTTTCCAGCACAATTGAAACAACTTTAAATGTTTTATATCTCACCTTATATCTTTCATCTTACAATATTGCAGTCTAGTATTTTCATCCTATCTTGGTCTCTTCCTGTGAACAAAATTTGCATTATTAAAATGTTTATATCATTAGTGTTTACTTGGATTTGTTCATATATTTATCAATGTTTTTCCCACTGTTCTCTCCTACATCTCAGTTCGTCCTCTGATTGTACGTGTGTGTGTATGTGTGTGTCTGTTTACTCTTTTAAAACTTATTTGTGAGATTTATTAATGGCAATATACTCAGTTTATTTTTGTTGTGGGATATCTTTGTCTCAAGATTGTTTTGTATAATGAAGTAGTTATCTACACTTTTGTAGCCTAGCACTGATTTTCTCTTAAAATTTGGAGGTAGTATTATGCTGTCTCCTGGCTGACAGAAAAAAAAATCTAATTGTCTATTCTTTTGACAAGGTAGGTTTTTTTTTCTCTAACTGATTTTAAGATCTTATATTTGTCTTTGTCGCTAAGCTCAACTCTGATATGCCTATATTGAATTTATTCTACTTAAATTTTGTGGTATTTCTAGAAACAGAGGAATCATGCCATTCTTTAATTTAAGAAAATGCTCAGCCATTATCTTCCAAAATACCGCTTCTCTTTCTTTTCCTTCAATGTTCTTCTTATGAATTATGAATAGACTTACAATTTATCCTTTATATTGTTTAGCTCTTCTTTTAAAATTTTATATATTGTCTTTTATAGGTGCTTCATTCTTGATAATATCTTTACAACTATCTTCCAGTTCAAGAATTGTCTTTAGGCTGCATCTAAGCTGTCATTTGAGCAATACATTGAGTTTCTTAATTCTAATGAATAAAACCCTCATGGTTAAAATTTTTATTTCATTTTCAAATCTGACTGTTCTCATTTTATATGGTGCCTTGCTTCTATTATGTTTTTGAATTTTCTGTTGCAAAAGTACATTTTATGCTTCCAAATCTAATTCTGTTATTGTTTCTGACAACTCTTCTAAGACCTTATGTCTTTATTTAGTGTTTGATTACAAACCCTTATTCAGATATGGGGATCACACTTTTCTATAGGAATTCTAATTGGTATAACTTGAAGAGTTGTCCTTTTATAGGATACTTGTGCTTTCTACTACAATACTAATATTATTGCATGACCACTTAGCATGGTGTTTTCTAGAACTTCCAGACGCTGTAAATTAAAGCACAAACCCTAGGTGAGAGCACACATGTGATTTCAGATTTTCAGGCAACATATTTTTACCACTGACAGCCAGGCTGAGGGTATCAAATTTATTCACGTTTCTCTTTGCTGTCAGGGAGATATTTCTTGTACATACTTTTACAAACATCCCTAGGTCCCATCTTCAAACATAGGCATTGGTTCTACTCTACCCCTGTGCAGCAGTTCCTTGTATTTGTCTCTTGACAGCTTGTGACTACTGAAACTGGATTTTTGGTTGACATGATAGAATGTTCCCAGAGTACCCATACTATCACTACCAGTTTATCTATTTATATAGTTGTCTTCTCTTTTCTCTTTTTCTTTACTTTAAACATATTTTCTCTCCCTTTTTTGAGCTTAATAATGCAATTAAAATATATTTGTTACATTTTACCTACGTGTTCTGGATGTTGTATACTAGGAGATTACCAAGGACATTTATTGTTTCATATTGTGCCAAATTGCACTCATATAAATTACATCATCTGTTAAGGACTTTTGGGAGAATGTATAAGTGACAGGAAATCCTTAAAGAAAGCACCACTCTCTGGGGTACCATGCCAGAAATTTAATCATACAATAATTAAATAAATCACTCAGTCATTCATTGAAAAATAGTCTATAAATGTATCACAAACAGGTCCTCGTGACAAAATGGAGTGGGGAAAAAAAAATCATGGTCTTCTCCCTCCTTGATTTTTCAGTATATGGAGATAAATAGATATATTCTGGTAAACAGATATTACATGGAGACAGATGGAGCTAGGCTGGTGAGGTGCCATGTAACACACACACTTAAGCAAAACAAAGGAACTCACTAAGTCTGAAACAGGGAAAGCTCTTCTGGTATGGGGTGTGAATGGAGAAGTAAGCCCTCTTGTGGAGTCCTTATGAATCATTCTTACATGGCTGCAAAAATTACACTTGAAGAATATGAAATTAAATTTGTTATTAAATTCATGGGTCCTAGAGACCATAGGCATGGCATTCCATCCAGTACCACATAGAAAAGATACCAGGGTAGTCAAGAGGCAGAAGATAAAAGTAAGAAGAAAGTTTAAGCCAACACAGAATTGGGGTTCCTATAAGGAAAGCAAGGCAGAAAGGCTGACTATTTAAGAGTTGGTTAGTTTGAATATCTGTAGCTTTAAATATAAAGGTGACCTCTAGTTTTCTGGTATCTGGCTTTGGGATGATTAAAACAGAGGAATATTGTCTCCTGAGGTATAGGTCAGATAGAAGAAATAAGACTCAAAGACATGCTATAGGCTGAACCATTTGCTATCCTCTGGAATTAGCTAGACTTGTCCTGGACAGAATGGTTTTATGATACGTCAAGACATAATGTATTGAAAATTCAGGAATATTCATAAAGAACCATACAAATTAGTAAGTCCTACACAGTCTTATCTTTATTTCTCAGTAAGGAACTATATAAGGTCCAAGGCTCATTGTTTTGTGGCAGAGAAGATGGACAAAAACTGCATGCACTGGACTGCTTTTTCTAATAATGTGTAACTACAATTGTGATAAAGGATGTGGTGATAAGAAATTTGCTGCAAAAATGAGGATTATGAATAGGAGTTAATAGGGAGCTTGCTTACTTCTATGCTTCAGTTTTTCTTGGCTGTGAACAGGAGCTGGTGTTGATACCTATTACTTCATACCATTTCAAAGACTAAATGAGGCTATAATATAAATATAAAATATTTAATAAGTATTATAAATAAATATTATAAATACTTTAAAATATTTAGAATAGTGTCATGTACATAGTAAATATTGAGTTAATACTGAATAGTATTATTATTAATTAGTTCTTTATTAACTCAAGAAAGACTTCCTAGCCAGGTGTGATGGTGCATGCCTATAATTCCAGTACTTAGCAGGATGAGACATAAGGATTGCAGGTTTGAGGCCAGTTTCAACAACTTAGTAAGGTCCTCTACAACTAAATGAGACCTTCTTTCATAATAAAATAGGGTTGGGTGTATAACTAAGAGTTAGAATGTCCTTGGGTTCAATCCCCAACATAAACAAATAAACAAACAACAATAAACAAGATTCTTCACTGATTAAATTTAGCTATTAAAGATAAGTAGGAGTTAAATAGGTCAATATTATTAATATTGTAACAACCAAACAAGCATCCCCTCCACAAACACATATACTATCTGGGGGGAAACTTAAAAAAAAAATTATTCGTGACTTAATGCAATGATGATTTGCTTTTTAGGAGTCTGTGTGTCAAGAACTATGGAATTTGCTCCACATAGTATATGTTAGAGACAATTGTCGGCATTTGTCTGGCAGTGGGGTTGGGTTAAACAGTTTAAGAAACCTTCATTCATAGTTTGTTAGTCAGTGCTATTTCCTGTAACTTTTCTCTCCATGTGGTAGTCCAATCACTTAGTGATCTAGTCCATACTTCTTTACAGGATCGTGGCTATCTACTTCAGTGAGTAAACAAAGAGGACCAGCTCTAATGTGCAAGAGCTTGTCAGGCCTCAGCTTGTTGATGTCACATTGGTCAAAGCAAGTTACATGGTTGCATCCAGAATAAATGTGGGAAGAGTTTACAAACCGCTGTGAATCTTAGGTGAACCTGTGCATGAATGTTTATGATAGTTTTCTTCATAATTAAAAAATTTTGGAAGGAACTACAGTATTTGAATAGATAAATAATGATATATCTAGAAAATAAAAGATTTTTCAGTGCTATCAAGCCATAAATAAACAAGGAAGAAACTGAAATGCATATTTCTTAGTAAAAGATGCCAACCTATAAGGATACAGACTATAGAATTCCAACTATAAGGCATTCTGGAAAAGTCAAAACTAGAGAGACAGTAAAAATCCTGTGGTTTCCAAAGGTTAGCAGTGAGGGAAGTATGAATAGAAGGAACCTAGAGGATCTTCAGGTGAATGAAAACAATCTATATCACACTATTATGGTAAATCTTTCTAGATGCCTAACTAGAATAATTACAGGAATAATATTACTATTTGATGAGATAAGAAATCCTTAAAATAGACAAAATTGGTGTTGTAAAAAAAGAGTTTGATTTTGGTATGCTGTTTAGTGTGCCATTAGGTTATTTTTATGCAGTGGGCATGGTAACACATACCTGTAATCCAAGTACTTGGGAGGCCAAGATAGGAGGATTACAGGCTTGAAGACCACTTTCGCAACTTAGCAAACCTCTCAACAACTTAGCGAGGTTCTCAGCAACTTAGCAATACCTTACTTTCAAATACAAGAAAAATAAAAAACAGAGCTGGGGGTGTAGACAGGAGGTAGAATGCTCCTGGATTCAATCTCTAGCACCACCCAAAGGGGAGATATTTGTATGCAGATGTCAAATAGTTTGAGACTTGGTGACTAAATCTCAGAGGAGAAGTTTGGGTAAAGAATGGAATTTTATGAGTAATTCATATGGAAATATTATAGGAAATATAGACATAAGCTAAATTTCTTTGCGCAAGAACATAGAAAAGAGCCCATTTCTATGGACTCATTGTTCCCTGAATCATTCCAACATTTAATTACCAGATGAATATGTGAAAATCAATCAACAAAGGAAGTATCTGAGAGATGGGAGGAAAACTAAGATAGTTTTATACTGCAGAAAGCAGGAGCTAGAAACTCTATCATTCTTGGTAAGAACATATTTCAGGGGCCGGGCGTGGTGGTGCACGCTTGTAATCCCAGCATTCGGGAGGCTGAGACCGGAGGATCCGGGTTCACGGCCAGCCTCAGCTACCTAGTGAGGCACTCCGCAACTTAGTGAGACCTGGTTTCGAAATAAAGAATAAAAAATAGGGCTGGGGGTGTAGCTCGAAGGTAGAATACCCCTGAGTTCAATCCCCAATACCGCAAAAAAAAAAAAAAAAAAAAGAACATATTTCAGCAAAAGAGCAGGTAAGATGTTGATGGAGAAATTACTATTTACTTCAATGTAATGGAAGCCACTGGTTATGTGAACTGAGCAGTTTTGATGGTGGCCCATTTGAGAAGGATTGAGAAGTGAGAGATTATGCTCTAAGATCCTTCCACTCTTTGGAGACACTTGGGTTTGGATGAAAATAAATAAAGCAAAATCTGAAGGATGTGTGGACTTAAATGGGGATTTTGTTTTACTTTTAATGACAGATAATCAAAAGCATTTAAAAGCTAATTGAGTTGAGAGTACATAATTAGAGAAATCACCTAACATTCCTGGAAAAGTGTGAAGAGTCTGCCACACTGTGAGTGCCAAACAACCTGATTTCATTATTGTGGCCATCACCACTATAACCCTGTTACATATACATCTGTGGATAGAAGCCTACTTTGGTAAAATGAAAGAATGAGGATTGGTGCAGAGGTGCATACTATGCAAATGAGGTATTCCAATCAGCTGGGTTCTGTTTTTGTGTAAATGTGGATGTGAGTTTGTTGACAATAATTTAGAATAGATGATGTAAATATTTAGGAAAGTCTATGAATGTGGTTAGTATGCACTAATTCAATAAACCTCTATTGGGCATGCATTGTATTCAAGGACTAGTCACCGGGAATATGATCAAGCCAGATATCTACTAAAGCTTGATAAATACTCATTGAATCAAATTTAACTTTGTGATGCATGTTCTTTGGGGATTGAACTCAGGGATGTTCTCCCTTTGAGCGACACCTCTAGCCCTTTCTTATTTTTTTATGTTTGAAACAGTCTTACTAAATTGCTGAGGACCTCATGAAGTTGCTGAGGCTGCCCTTGAACCTGGGATCCTCATGTCTCAATCTCCCAAGTACTAGATTACAGATGTGTGGTGTCACGCCCAGTTTATGATCCATATTGAAGGAAAGACATACACTGCTATGAGTACATATGACAAAAGACCTAACACATGTGGGAAGTTGGCGAAGGCCTTCTGAGTGTATCACATTTGAATTGAGATACAAGTAGGTGTAAGATAGATGAAGAAAGTTATATAAGTAATTTTTATTTAAAGAAATATATGTTGAGTACCTTTTATGATATGTTCCAGTTATAAATTAGGCATTACAGAAAGAAGGAAGAACAGAACATAAAAATCCATACTATTCTCATGCTTCTGGAGCATTCTATATGGTAGAGAGCAAAGACCACTGTACTGCTATTTCCTCTCCTTGGATGGCTTTTCTCCTGAATATTTACATTGCTTGCTTCTTAACTTCCTTTAGGCTTTAACCCAAGTATCACTGTTTTCAGTAAGCCCCTTATAAGTACTCAGACTTCTTACTATAATTCCTTCTTTATTTATCCACATTTAAAATTCAATGTATTTTATGCAGGGTATAGTGGTGCATAGCTCCAGTACTTGGGACTAAGATAGGAGGATGGCAGGTTCCAATTCATCCCCTGCAACTTAACGAGACCTTGTTTCAAAATAAGATATAAAATAGGGCTGGGGGTATAGCTCAGACAGAAGTAGAATGTCCCTGGGTTCAATCCCCTGTACCATAATAAAAAAAAATCAATGTATTTTTTATATCTGTCTTATTTATTGTCTATCTCCCTTTTCAGAATAAGAGACTCGTGAAGATAGAAATATTTGTCTGTCTTATTCAAAATTATATCCAAGAGCTGGGTGTCATGGCACATGCTTGTAATCCCAGTACTTGGGAGGCTGAGACAGGAGGATCACAGGTTCACGGCCAGCCTCAGCTACTTAGAGAAGCCCTCTGCAACTTAGTGAGACCCTGTTTCAAAATAAAGAATAAAAGTAGGGCTGGGGTGTAGCTCAGGGGTAGAATGCCCCTGAGTTCAATCCCCAGTACCACACACACAAAAAAATTATATCCATAATGTCTACAATAGTAGCAAACAGAGCTAGTACTCTAGAAATACTTACTGAATGAATAAGGTAATAAAAAAAACCTGAATGTTATAAAGGAAATTCTAGCAATTAATGTTAGAAGCAATACAAAGAATATTTTACATGTAATCTTCATTTTAATTATTACTATCATGATACTGTGTTAGACTATCTCTAACTAATACTCATAAAAATGTCTGATATGCTAAAAATTTGCCTTAGCTTTCCTTGCCCTTCTCTCGGCCATTTTATAACTACTTTAAGTTTAAAGGCAGCAATTTAATTAAAAGGGAAAAGACATAATGAACATTATATCAACAGATTATAAAACAAAACTAAATCATAGAGTCACATTATCATTCTCTCTGTGCAGATTCATAAAACACAGCACTGAAGAGAAAAAGAACAGATAGACTTCTTATCCTGGGAGCTGCTATGTTGATCCCCAGTGAAATTCAGTGCCTATAGTCCCTTGTAAATTATAGCTGACTGCCAAATACTCAGGTTTCTTAGCAGAAAAGCCTCTGAACTGTGCATGGCCGGATCTTCCTCTATTGCTCTATGGCTACCATACTCTGTGTGTCTATCAGCTTTAGTTCTATGCTTCTTCTGATCACCTCTATAGGATTTATTTGTTTTTAAATAAAATAGTGTGGATAAGAAAAAGAAAGACTACTTCTAACTTCAACATGCAAGGTAAATCAAGGACTCTTTCTATTATTCTCTAAAACAGGACACTTACTCAATGATTTAGGTTCAATGCCATGTTATTTCGAACCACTCTATCCATCCTAACTCTTGGTAGAATGATCCAATAATTTTTGTTAAGGTTCTTTTCCTCCCCTTTGGGTTTTATGCCCAACCACATGTAGGTTTGTTGTTGTCATTTTGTTTTATGATACTGGGGATTGAACTCAGAGGTTCTCTACCAGAGAGATCCAGCCTCAGCTCTTTTTTTTTTTTTTTTTTTTTTTAATTTTGAGACAAGGTTTTGCTATGTTTCCCAGGCTGGCATCCAACTTGTAATCTTCCTGCTTCAGCTTCTTCCCAAGTGGATAGGATTATAGGTATGAGTCACCACATGCTAGTATATGTATCTTGAGTATATTTTCAGGATTGTCTTACTGATTATATTATTTTGCTTCAATTTCTCTGTATTATAATAAAACGAACGTATCTTTATACAATTTATGCAAGGTAATATTTACTATGTTTTCTTTTTGTTAATCCATGAGAGAAAGGCAACTCCTCATAATTTTCTTTTAGCCTTGGCCTTCATGATTCCCATAGCTAAATTTAGTTCAAATACAATAATAGTTTTAAATTTGATATAACTCAATAATTTCCTCCTGTATATTGCTGAAATTCTCTCTTTAAACTTCTTCTTTTGGACATTTTGAATTCTATTTATTAACATATATATAGTCTAGTTTGGTTTCCAAAAGAATCATATAAGAAAAGCATTATATTCCATTTCTTACCAGTAAGGAAATACATACAGTCCCTGACTTACAATGGTTTGACTTTGATATTTTGGCTTTGAACGTTGAAATTTGATTTTTTCCTAGATTAGTGGTAGATAGTCTTGTGCTTATCGGTAGTAAAAGCAAGGGGCAGTTCCCTGTTGGTCACCAAATCATTATGAAACACACTTTATTATAAAATAGGCTTTGTGTTGGATGATTTGCCCAACAGTAGACTAATATTAGTATTCTGAGCACATTTTGTATGTGTATGTGGTACTAGGGATTGAACACAAGGACATTCTAACTCTGAGCTACTTTCCCAGCCCATTTTGTATTTTGTTTTCCATCTTGCTATGTTGCCGAGAGTCTCACCATGTTGCTGATGCTGGCCTTAAACCTGTGATCTTCCTGTCTCAGCCTTCCAAGTACTAGAATTACAGGTATGTGCTACTACGCCTGGCCTGAGAATGTTTAAAATGGGCTAGGGCAAGCTAATATGTTTGGAAAGTTAGGTGCATTAAGTGCATTTTTTCTTTACTTATACTATCTTCAATTTACAATGGGGTTACAAGGATATAACCCCATCATAAGTTGAGGCACGATATAACTCCATCATAAGTTGAGGAGCATCTTGTACATAAACAAATATTCATGGACAAACACAACAAATAAAACTGTGGTACATGTGTATGTGTGTGTACATATAAAATATACAAATACATGCATGTGAGTACATGTGTGTGTGAGTTAAGACATGATCGATTATGTCTAATTGTAAATATGAGGAGGTGAACATAAAAATAAATACAAAGCATGATTAGTTTTCAATTTTGCATGAACCATCCCATTCCTTTGGTAATACATGATTTCCCATCTTCAACTAAACTATTGTTAGTCATACCAATTCATCTCCTTAAAAAGAACCAGGATTTTAAATTTTAAGTTGTTTCTGCTCTGTCCCAGTGAATTCAAGCTTGCTTCAGAAGAGGCAATCCTAGCTTTTTCATTCATAACATATTTTCTGTATCTGTACACCAATTCTTCATTTCAAAATATTGAAGGCATTAGTATAACTTTTATTCTCTCCCACTCTCTCACATATTTTTTCTTTTTTGTTCCCCTGTATTCATATTAATAAAATGCAGTCACCCACTATCAGACTCATTCTACCATGTTGAATGTATAAGCTTCAATCATTCTGGCAGTTTTATTTATTCAAATTACATACCCAAGTGTAATTGATTTCCTGTTCCCTTCATTTACTCTAAGCTAGAGATTTCCTTAAAATACAGATTTTATGTTACATCTCCACCTCCTTGTTATATTTTTTAATGCACTAAGGCCCCAAGATACAATTAAATAATTTGGGCAGAAGCTGAATAGTTCCCTTGTGTAAGTCTTATGTGGAGTTCTATGAAGCATTTTAAGGCAAGAGACTTCCTAAAAGCATTTCCTTT
>PVLC010020647.1:0-20958 GCA_004027655.1 Graphiurus murinus | reverse complement strand
TAGGGAGTGTAGCTTGAAGGTAGAATGTTTCAGTTCAATCTCCAGTACCACAGAAGAAGAAAAAAAAAAAAAAGGTGATACTCGCCTTCTTTGTGGATTATGAGGATTTAGTAGGAGAATTTCACAGAGTGTTTAGTGTGGTCAGCATTCCCTTGGCGTTGGCCATTGTGAGATGCTATTATCCAGGCATTGGTCCCAGAACTGAACACAGAACTTTAGTGATCTGCATGCTGTCGTCCAAGTCACAGGGACTCCCCTCCTGAGCCCAGACTGGAATTTCACACCAAGTGGATGAAAGGCCAACCGTGGGAGAGGAGAAGGGAGTCAGAGGGAGCAGTAGTCACAAACTAGAGCTATGTGGGCTCCGACCTGGGTCCTGGGACAGAGAGGAGAGGGAAATGAGAGAGAGAGAGAAAGGCCAAATGGCCTCTCTCTGGGGAAGAGGGACTGGGAGATGAGGCTGCCTGGGTGTGCCAAGACTTTAATCTCTCCTGAGAGCTCTGATCCTCCTGAACACCAGCTGGGGTTCTGAGTTTTGACTAAATCCAAATTGGGAAGTATGTTTGTTTTTTTGATGCAGGGGATAGAACTCAGGGGTTCAAATTTGCTAGGCAAGTGCTCTATCACTGAAGTACACCCAAGCCCAGGAGGCATATTTTTTAAGGAGGATTTTCCTGGGCTTGGGTAAGGGATTAGAGCAGAGAGCAGACCCCTCTGCCTCTACAAGGCTTTCCATCGGGTGTGTCAGGCAGTAGCTGAAGAGGGTGGGGAAGGGGTGCTGCAGGTGGGCAGGAGAATGGGGCTTCCTGGCCCCTAGGCTCAGTATGGAGTATGGGCCAAGCTGTCCCTCTTATATCCTAGAGGGGGTCCTGGCCAAGAGAAGCAGCTTTAGGAAGGCTTAGAGGACAACTAGGTGAAAGGGTGCTCTTAAATTTTACCCAACTACAACATTGGTGGTAGAGTAGCCTCCAGAACCTGTGCACTGGGAGATGGTTGGTGTGGGCCCTAAAAAACAGGAAGATTTAGCAGGTGAGGTAGGACTGGGGACCAGGGTGGGCATGAACAAAGGTTCAAGGACAGATTTGGCTAGAATCCTTAAGAAGGTAAGAGACTGAGCTGGGCGTGGTGGCGCACGCTTGTAATCCCATTACTTGCGAGGCTGAGACTGGAGGATCTGGGTTCACAACCAGCCTCAGCTACTTAGTGAGACCCTCTGCAACTTAGTGAGACCCTGTTTCAAAATAAAGAATAAAAATAGGGCTGAGGCTGAGACCGGAGGATCCGGGTTCGCAGCCAGCCTCAGCTATCTAGTGAGACCCTCCACAACTTAGTGAGACCCTGTTTCAAAATAAAGAATAAAAAATAGGGCTGGGGGTGTAGCTCGGATGTAGAATGCCCCTGAGTTCAATCCCCAGTACCGCAAAAAAAAAGATAGGGCTGGGAGCATAGCTTGGAGGTAGAATGTCCCTGGGTTCAATCCCTAGTACCGCAATAAAAATAAATAAAAGAAAGGAAATTAATCTCACACAAGCTTGGGGTGAAAGGGAAAAGACTCTTAGGGAGGCAACTGAACAAAAAAGGAGCTGTAAAGCCTGCGTTTTAGAGACCAGAGTGGATGAGGTTTAGGGAGAAGGTGGTCAGGTGGCTCCTTTGCAGCAATCAGCCTAGAAGGAGGCGTCAGACTGACAGCTGAATGACAAGGACGTTGGCAGGAGATGAGCTAAGAGCCAGGACCAGCAGCTGGATAGTGTTGTAAAGAGAAGTGTGACTTACCACGCATTAGAGACCTGCTGCGCAGGTGGCCCCGGCAGAGATGGTCACAGGGTTGTTCCTGCACACCCTCAGCCCCGAGCCCCCAGGCTGTTCTCTTCCCATTGTGCATGCATGTGGGGAGGTGGAGTGTGTGTTTGGGGGAGATGGTGCCTGCTCGAGTGAAGTTGGGGAGTAGATGGATGGATGCTGTAATAATTTCTCTCTAGTCTGTGCCTTATAGCTGAGTTCCCACGAGGTGTTGGTTAGGGGTGTGTGCATGCATGTGGGTCTGCTGGGGCCAGGGCATGTGGCAGAGTGCATGGTTGGCTACATGCTGCCAGGTGGTCTTCCCCATGAACTTGTCCATGGAAGTTCTTTGAGAACAGGGCCAGTTTCCCTTCCCTCCTATAGAACCCAGGAAAAGGCTATTCCTGAGGCCTCTTGGCCCAAGGGGACCTACTAGTGTTACTTCTTTATCTCTCCGCTCCACAGGCTCATTGGCGGGGTTATAGACAGCGGAAGTTTTACCTGGAGCGGCTGCAGTATTTTAAAGCAAACGTGGATGCCATAATCAAGGTAGCTGTAGCAGTTTGGGCAGGTTGTTGTCTCTTGAGGGACCTTCAGGGCAATTCTGTAGTCTCCTCACCTCCTTGTGACCTCTGGCATTGGCCCTGAGGCAGTGTGTCTCCTCCCAGATCCAGGCCTGGGCCCGCATGTGGGCAGCTCGGAGACAATATCTGAGGCGCCTGTGCTACTTCCAGAAGAATGTGAGTGCCACCCTGCTCCCCACCCCATGTCCAGCCTTCTGTGCAACCAGTTACCCTGTCGCCATCTGTGTTCATGGCAGGTTGACTCTGTCGTAAAGATCCAGGCATTCTTCCGAGCCAGGAAAGCCCGGGATGACTACAGGATGTTAGGTGAGCTTCCTGACCCCCTACCCCCACCCCATCTGCTGGTGAGATTGGACCCCCCTCAGAGCCTTGCGGGGCTGGGCAGCTCTCTTGAGGATGCACAGCAAGTAAGTTGTGGGTGCAGGAATGTGGCACAGGGGCTGTCTCTCACACACACACACACACACACACACACACACACACACACACACACACTCTCTCACTCACTCTTTCTCTCCCTCTCTCCCTCTCTCTCACTGACTCAATAATTGACAGCCTTGTCACAGGCAAAGCCCTTCCCTCCCCCAGATTCTCTCTGCTTAGCTTATCTATCTGTTACTACCACCAGAGCAAAGAGAAAAGGTTCTTTCTCCTTTTCCCAGGGTTCTAGCCTTCTCCAACTTTGCCCCTTTCCCTGGCCTGACTCTTTGGCCTTCCAGCCTCAGTGATCCAGCACACATAAGGCCTGACAGGGCGTGCAGTCTTTCTGCCATGCTGGGGAACTTGAAAAGCACTGCAGGGAGCACCTTCTTCCTGCCCCATATTTCCCTCAGTTGGCAAGCATGCAGAACCTTAGGAGGCCTCTGAGGCCATTCTTGACCCCTGACCCTTCAGCCCAGAGCCTTGAGCATTCCTTCCTTCCTGTGGAGTTGCCTAGTGGAGCCTGCCACGTTTGCCCCTAACCCTGGGGTCTGAAGCAGTGGATCCCTTCTTTTCTGGGGCTACGCTTTTGGGCTTCAGGTTAAAAAAAAAAACTGACTCCTTCATCCATTACTAGCTGTGTAACCTGGGGAAAATTACTTACCTTCTCTGTGCTTCAGTGAGCTCATCAGGAAGATGATGACCTCACGGGGCTATTTTAATACCCTTAGAACAGTGTCCATCACATAGTAAATGTCATATATATTAGTTATTGTTTTGTGGTTCAGAGGCTTCTTCCTCTTCCCCCTCTTCTTCCTTCTTTTTCTCAAATACCAAATTACAGTGTAGCACTAACCTCCCGTATTATGAAACCTGTTGGCCACCGGGTCTCTCTGGGCTCCCCACACCATGCACAGGGCAGGACTGAGTAGAGGCTGATGGGTGGGAGGGTGAGATGCAGGTTGGCCTGGCAGTGGGGAGGGAGCAGGGCAGGAGGGCCCGTGGGGAGCACTGGGAGCTGGGGCTCCAGCTCTGGGGTGGGAAGTCGCTGGGAGAGGCCTAGGCTGGGGGCGAATCCAGGAGCAGGGGAAAAACAGCGCTATATCATCCACATTACAGGACAGGAGCTTGGGGCTGGGCCCGCCTGAGAGGCTGCAAGCAGAACCAGTTAGAGGCCTGGGCTGGGACCTGCAGGCCTCAGGCATAGGGAGCCTGGGGGCGGGCTGACTCTGGGGCAGAGACGGTGAGGCCGCCTCTGGCATGGTGTGCCCAGTCCATTGCCTCCTCCCTCCTGCCAGTGCACGCAGCCCACCCTCCCCTCAGCGTGGTGCACAGGTTCGTCCACCTCCTGAACCAGAGCCAGCAGGACTACTCTGCAGAGGCAGAGCTACTGAAGCTCCAGGAAGAGGTGGTCAGAAAGATCCGCTCCAATCAGCAGCTGGAGCAGGACCTCAACCTCATGGACATCAAGATCGGCCTGCTGGTAAAGAACCGGATCACTCTACAGGTGAGGGGCCCACAGGCCAGCCCTCCCCCAAACCCAGTTGCCTCTAGAGAAAGGTGCTGACCATTTTCCAGTTGCTAATTAAATTTCTTTAAAATGTGTGGATTCAGTCAGGCATGATGGCTCATGCTTGTAATACCAGAACTTAGACTGAGATAGGAGGTTTGCAGGTTTGAAGCCTTAGCAAGTAGTGAGACTCTCACCAACCTAGCAAGACCCTGTTTCTTTTTCTTTTTTGCAGTACTGGGGATTGAACTCAGGGGCATTCTACCTCCGAGCTACATCCCCAGCCCTATTTTTTATTCTTTATTTTGAAACAGGGTCTCACTAAGTTGCGGAGTGCCTCACTAGGTAGCTAAGGCTGGCTGCGAACCTGGATCCTCCGGTTTCAGCCTCCCAAATGCTGGGATTACAAGCATGCACCACCACGCCCAGCTAAGACCCTGTTTCAAAATAAAAATAAAATAGACCTGGGAGTGTAGCTCGGAGGTAGAATGTCTCTGGATTCAATTCCCAGTACCACACAAAAAAAGTGGATTCTATCACATGACTGAGATTCTTGTTCTGGTTGTCTTTTGCCCTTATAATAAGTCATTGGTCAGGGATGTGTGTGTGATATAGTAAAAAGAACACTGGAAGCCAGGTACAGTAGCGCACACCTGTAATCCCAGGATTTGGGAGGCTGAAACAGTAGGATCCCAAGTTCAAGGCCAGCTCACAGTAACTTAGCAAGAACCCTTTCTTAAAATAAAACAAAAGGAGCCAGGCGTGGTGGCGCATGCTTGTAATCCCAGCATTCAGGAAGCTGAGACCAGAGGATCCGGGTTAGCGGCAAGCCTCAGCTACCTAGTGAGGCACTCCACAACTTAATGAGACTCAGTTTCAAAATAAAGAATTAAAAAATAGGGCTGGGGCCGGGCATGGTGGCGCACGCTTGTAATCCCAGCATTCGGGAGGCTGAGATCGGAGGATCCGGGTTCGCGGCCAGCCTCAGCTACCTAGTGAGGCACTCCGCAACTTAGTGAGACCCTGTTTCAAAATAAAGAATAAAAATAGGGCTGGGGGTGTAGCTCGGAGGTAGAACGCCCCTGAGTTCAATCCCCAGTACCGCAAAAAAAAAAAAAAAATAGGGCTGGGGGTGTAGCTTGGAGGTAGAATGCCCCTGAGTTCAATCCCCAGTACCGCAAAAAAATAAAATAAAAAATAAAAAAATAAAACAAAAGGGCTGGGCATGGTGGCGCACACTTGTAATCTCAGTACTTGGGAGACTGAGACAGGAAGATTGCAGTTTTGTCGCCAGCCTCAGCAACTTGTTGAGGTCCTCTGTTTCAAAATAAAGACTAAAAAAATTGACTGGGGGTGTAGCTCAGAGGTAAAAGGCCCCCTGGGTTCCATTCCTCAGTACCACAAAAATAAAAAATAAAAAGGGCTGGGGATGTAGCTCAGTGGTAGAGAGCCCCTGGTTCAATCCCCAGTACAGAAAAAAGAAAAAAAAGAAATAGTACAGTCAGGTGTGGTGGCACACACCTATTATCCTAGTACTTGGGAGGCTGAGACAGGAGGATCACAGGTTCAAGGACAGCCTCAGCAAGTAGTGAAACTCAGCAACCTAGTGAAACCCTGCTTCCAAACAAAAAATTAAAAAGGGCTGGGGGTGTAGCTTGAAGGTAGAATGCCCCCTAGGTTCAACCCCCAGTACCACAAAAAAAAAAAAAGAGGAAGGGGAGAGAGAACAAAAGAAAGAGAAAAGCCAAAAAAACAAGTAGATACAATCCCTCAGCCTGCAACCCAGTCTTCTTTGACAACTTGCCCCTGTAAGAGCAGAGGTGCCAGGTGCGGCTCAGGGCAGTAGAAGGGGCCCTCCCTCACACTAGAAGTGTTAGCTTCCCTGGTTCACGCTATTCCCTGTACAGTAGACAGCTCTGGCCCTTCTAGGCGATGATTCTAGACTATATGTTCTGTGCTCCATGCTGGCCTGGGCTGGTTGTATCACTGCCCTCACCCTGCAGGAAGTGGTCTCCCACTGCAAGAAGCTGACCAAGAAGAATAAGGAGCAGCTGTCAGATATGATGGTTCTGGATAAGCAGAAGGGATTAAAGTCGCTGAGTAAAGAGAAACGGCAGAAACTGGAAGCTTATCAACACCTCTTCTACTTGCTCCAGGTGAGCAGAGGACTTTAGAAAGACAAGTCTTTACTACCTTGCCCCCTAAACAGGGCCCAGGACCTTGAAGCCTTCTCTTCTGTGCCTTTTCCCCATGCAAAGTGTCCTCTCCCATAATCCTAATGCCCATCCCCAGAGGAGACTGCCTCCTTCACTATTTATTTATTTATTTTTGCGGTACTGGGGATTGAACTCAGGGGCATTCTACCTCCGAGCTGCACCCCCAGCCCTATTTTTTATTCTTTATTTTGAAACCGAGTCTCACTAAGTTGCGGAGTGCCTCACTAGGTAGCTGAGGCTAGCCTCGAACCCGGATCCTCCGGTCTCAGCCTCCCGAATGCTGGGATTACAAGCGTGCGCCACCACGCCCGGCTTCCTTCACTATTTATATGGGACGTTTCCAGGACCCCAAGAAGGTGTGGCAGTGAGTTTCCACTTTCAGCCCTTCCTGTCTTCCCGATTGCTCACAGACTCAACCCATCTACCTGGCCAAGCTGATCTTTCAGATGCCTCAGAACAGAACCACCAAGTTCATGGAGGCAGTGATCTTCAGCCTGTACAATTATGCCTCCAACCGCCGGGAGGCCTACCTCCTGCTCCAGCTCTTCAAGACTGCCCTACAGGAAGAAATTGAGTAGGTTCCCTGGGCTCAGAGCGGTAGGGAGGCTGGACTGGGACACGCTCCCAGGGGCATTCTACCTAGGGGCACGCTCCTAGGGGCATTCACAAGGTGGTAGCTGGTTGAGGTGGAAGGGTGAGTTGGCATCAGAAGACCATTCTCTGCCTCATGTGCAGAGACTGTAAGATGTTTCTGGAGCAGCACAGCAGGAGGGTGTTAGCAGAAAGGATAAGATAGCAGGACATTCCTCAAGGTGGAGACACCAGAGCAGAGGTTGAAGAACCAACCTCTCCAAAAGGAAAAGCAGCTCTTTGTGCTATTCGAGGCAGGAGAGCAGCTCCACTGACCTTCTGAACCATAGGTCAAAGGTAGAGCGGCCCCAAGATGTGGTGACGGGCAACCCCACGGTGGTGCGGCTGGTGGTGAGGTTCTACCGCAATGAGCGTGGCCAGAGTGCACTGCGAGCAATCCTGGGCAAAGTCGTCCAGGATGTGCTGGAAGACAAGGTGCCCAGTGTCCACACGGACCCTATCCACCTCTACAAGAACTGGGTCAACCAGACTGAGGCCCAAACTGGGCAGCGCAGGTGAGCAGACGGCCAGAGGGGGTGCCCTCTTCCATCAGCTTCAGCTTGGGCCTCAGGACAGCCCAAGTATGCTAGAAGGTGACATATAAATAAGCATGCTGATTTATGCAAATAGGACACCAGCCCTATAGGAGTAAATAAGTTAGCCTTTTGGACCCCTCTGGTAATTAACATGGAACTGATGTAAATGACTCCACACTGGTGGACTTAACAGAAGATGAGCAGATGAATATGCAAATGTGCTTAATTGCTATGTCAGGACTTGCACATGATATGCCAAAGTTGTTGAGAGTTGGGATATAGATTCCTCATTGAGAGGGGTGTAGATGAATATTCAGATTTACAGATGAATAGGCAATGAGATAGTGGGAGGATAGGTTGGCCCCATAGGTTGGGAGCACTAGATACTCAGGTTATCTAGTAGGGGCTAGAGAAAGGAGCCACTGAGGAGATCCAGCAGTCCTGACGGCTGCTCTGGGTGGCACAGGAGGCTTTAGGTGAGGAGACTATGGGGGCCAACTTTCCCTATTGTCCCAGGTGCCGAAGACCATTTGACAGGCAGCCCCCCCATTTTCTTTGGGCTCACCTTAAGAGTCTGCACAGATTCTAGGTTCTCCATTCCTTCATACACACTTCCAGCCTCCCTGAGGGGACTGCTCTTCCTTACCTGCTACCTGCAGTTCTCCAGTCTCCCCCGAGTCCTTGCTCTTACTCTGGCCTTTCCCCTTAGTGTGCCCAGCTGCCCTTAGTATGTCAGTATGAAGCCCTGTTGTTAGAGAAGAGTTTAAAGGAGAGGGCCTGGGAAAGCAAGGTAACAGGAAGGGGCCCCAGCTTCACCTCCTTCTCTCTGCCCACAGCTGTCTGCCTTATGACGTCACCTCTGAGCAGGCCTTGAGCCACCCCGAGGTCCAGAGACGACTGGATATCTCCCTTCGCAACCTCCTCGCCATCACTGATAGATTCCTTGTAGCCATCATTTCATCTGTGGACCAAATTCCGTACGTGTGACAGCCCTGACCCCAGGCTAGGCACAGGGATGTCAGAGGGCCAGGCTGTGATGGGGAGAGCAGAGCAGGGTGAGAGTCCTCAAGAGAGGAGGACAGCAAGGGAAGTGGATCTGGAGGGGCTCAGAGGGGCTCCAAGAGCTGTGCAGAGAGTGCTTGAAACCCTTGCTAGGATCAGAGATGGAATTCAGTAAGCAGGGTTGTTTGTGGCCCACCAGGAGATCACTGGAGCCATGGAAAATGTTGGCAGGCACATATTATTGTCTGAAAGAAAGAAAACCCCTGGGTTCAATCCCCAGTACCATAAATGAATGAATGAATGAATGAATGAATAAAGAAAGCCGGGCGTGGTGGCGCACACTTGTAATCCCAGCATTTGGGAGGCTGAAACTGGACGATCCGGGTTCACAGCCAGCCTCAGCTGCTTAGTGAGGCCCTCCGAAACTTAGTGAGACCCTGTTTCCAAATAAAGAATAAAAAAACAGGGCTGGGACTATAGCTCAGAGGTAGAATGCCCCCAGGTTCCATCCCCAGTACTGCAAAAAATAAATAAATAAATAGGCTAGGGGTGTAGCTCAATAGTAGAGGGCCCCTGGGTGCCATCCCCAATGCCACCAAAAAAAAGAAAAAGAAATACTTCAAACTTCCAAAGCATTTTATACTTATCTGCTTTTTTTTGGGGGGGGGGGGCGATACTGGGATTGAACCCAGGGGCGTTCTACTTCTGAGCTACACCCTCAGCCCTAGTTTTTTTTTCTTTATTTTGAAACAGGGTCTCACTAAGTTGCAGAGGGCCTCACTAAGTAGCTGAGGCTGGCGGCGAACCTGGATCTTCTAGTCTCAGTGTCCCAAGTACTGGGATTACAAGCGTGTACCACCACACCCAGCTATCTGCTTTCTTAAAATTTAGTCAATAACCCGGGCGTGGTGGCGCACGCTTGTAATCCCAGCATTCGGGAGGCTGAGACCGGAGGATCTGGGTTCAAGGCCAGCCTCAGCTACTTAGTGAGGCACTCCACAACTTAGTGAGACCCTGTTTTGAAATAAAGAATAAAAAATAGGGCTGGGGGTATAGCTCGGAGGTAGAATGCCCCTGAGTTCAATCCCCAGTACCGCAAAAAAAAAAAAAAAAAAAATTTAGTCAATAAATATTTTTTGGAAAGCAACTGAATGAAAATGTTGACCAGGTACACATCCTTGACCAAGTATGC
Organism: Graphiurus murinus; assembly: GCA_004027655.1. Taxonomy (NCBI): domain Eukaryota; kingdom Metazoa; phylum Chordata; class Mammalia; order Rodentia; family Gliridae; genus Graphiurus; species Graphiurus murinus. Next base: position 11,089 of record PVLC010020647.1, on the reverse strand, counting down.
GTCATTGGGCCTGCCAGCCTTTCTAGTACTTGGTGCTGCCCAGGACAAGGTGAGGTGCTCTAGGGGCAAGCCCAGAGTTCATAATCAGCCCGAAACTGGAGAACTGGATCAAGGGTTTACAATTAGAAGACACAGAAGGCCGGGCGTGTTGGCACACGCTTGTAATACCAGCATTTGGGAAGCTGAGACTGGAGGATCCGGGTTTGAGGCCAGCCTCAGCTACCTAGTGAGGCACTCCGCAACTTAGTGAGACTGGGTTTCAAAATAAAGGATAAAAAATAGGGCTGGGGGTATAACTCGGAGGTAGAATGCCCCTGAGTTCAATCCCCTGTACCGCAAAAAAAAAAAAAAGAAGATACAGAAGATTGCCCTAGGCCTAAGAAAGGGAAGTAGGAGGTGAGTTGTAAACTTCCAACTTGGATACTCTAGGAGGCAGAGACACTTTAAACAAATTTATTGGTTTTGTCCATAGCACATCCATTATGGGAATAATAGTTACAATGCCTACCATTTGAATAGCGCTCTACCATTATACATTACTTTCACAGACATCATTGCATCTAATCTTTACAAAGTCTTCATAAGCTACAGAGGGCCAGAGTGGTCATTCCCACTTTCCAGACCAGGAGACAGACCTACAAGGGGGGCACTTACACTGGAGCTTCCACTCCCAGCTCCTGATCTCTTTTTTTTTTTTTTTTTTTTTTTGGCGGTACTTGGGATTGAACTCAGGGGCATTCTACCTCCGAGCTATACCCCCAGCCCTATTATTTATTCTTTATTTTGAAACAGGGTCTCACTAAGTTGCGGAGTGCCTCACTAGGTAGCTGAGGCTGGCCGCGAACCCGGATCCTCCGGTCTCAGCCTCCCGAATGCTGGGATTACAAGCGTGCGCCACCACGCCCGGCTAGCTCCTGATCTCTTGAGCCCTGCTGTGACCCTGACAGGTTCCTCACAGCTGCTCTGATAGCTGACAGGGTCGGTGGCCTCAGAGCTTCCTGCACTGTCCTGGGACAGGGTTTTGGTTGAGTGTCAGATATCCAAGAGATAGGCTACAGGTTCTGCAGGGGAGACCAGAGTCTCAAGGAAGAGGCTCTTAGCATAGGTGGGAGGTAGCCTGAGAACCTTAGTAGATGACAGGACCCTGCCCCGATACTGACAGAAGGCCCAGAGATGTTTGGAAGGCAGCAGCGGGGGCCTGGCCATGGACAACAGAGGGGCAGTTCTTGGGCTCAACTCTGAAGCCACCCAGGATTGTGCCCTGAGCCCTGAGAAAGACATAGGCAGAGCCATGGCATGCCTATTGCCTTGTCCCCAGGTACGGGATGCGCTATGTGGCCAAAGTCTTGAAAACAGCCCTGGTAGAGAAGTTTCCTGATGCTGAAGAGAGTGAGATCTATAAGGTAAGTCTCTCCCTTCCCCTTCTTTGCCCTGCTGGGGCCTGTCATCCCCAGACTTACACAAGGACAGAAAAGCCTACACTGTAAAAACCCAAGGAGGAAAATATGCTCCATCCATAAGTGAGTCGGGCCACTGCAGGGCTTTGGGTAGCAGATGGAAAGCAGCCTGGGCATGAGCAAACCACACAGATGCTGCTGGGCTGGGCTTTTGGTCAGGAAGTCTGGGTTCTGGTCCTGGCTCTTGCTCAGCCTTGCTGCAGACTCACCTGCTCCAGTCTGTTTTCTTTTCCATAAAGTGAGGGGCTGGCCTCGGGGGTCTCTTCTGCCATGGGAGCTTGGAACAGGGGGGCTGTTGAGGGGCCTCCAGGCACTTGTGGGAGAGTCTCCCCTGCCCTCAGGTGGTGGGGAACCTGCTGTACTACCGCTTCCTGAACCCAGCCGTGGTGGCTCCTGATGCCTTCGACATCGTGGCCATGGCAGCAGGTGGCGCCCTGGCTGCCCCCCAGCGCCACGCCCTGGGGGCTGTTGCCCAGCTCCTACAGCATGCTGCGGCCGGCAAGGCCTTCGGGGAGAGCCGTCACCTGCGGGTCCTGAACGACTACCTGGAGGAGACACACCTCAAGTTCAGGTCTTGTTCCTGGCATCCTGTTCCTCCCTGTCCCTTTCTATCCACTTCACATGGCTCTTCATCCACTTCTCCCCTCTGGGAACCATGAAGAAGACAGGCATGGAGGGAAGGGTGTGGTGGGCGGCTGGAGGACAGGTCGTAGAAGGACTCCCTTGTGGAGAGAAGAGGACGGTTGGAGGGGTCAGTTGGAACAGGACACTAGGACAGATGTGAGCAGGAGCTGAGGCTGGAGAGGCAGGACTGGTTCGAGCAGTCACTGGAGAGGGCCAGGGTGGGACCAGAACCTGGCTGGGCACACCCTCCCCACTCTCACACTCCCTCCTCTGGGGACAGGAACTTCATCCGCAGAGCCTGCCAGGTGCCAGAGCCAGAGGAGCGCTTTGCAGTGGACGAGTACTCAGACGTGGTGGCCGTGGCCAAGCCGGTGGTGTACATCACCGTGGGGGAGCTGGTCAAGACGCACAGGGTGAGGGCCTGTGTCCCACTGGGGAGGGGTGGTCCTGGAGGAAGGCACCACTCAGCCCCTTGGCTCCCTTCATCCTGCAGCTGTTGCTGGAGCACCAGGACTGGATTGCCCCTGATCACCGGGACCCGCTGCACCAGCTCCTGGAGGACCTTGGGGAGCTGCCCACCATCCCCGACCTTATAGGTGCGTGCCCTCCTGGGCAGCTGGGGTGGAGGGCAGGCAGGGCACATGAGTGTGCTCGCTCAGCCCGTGGTGTGTGCCAGGTGGCCAGTCACACTCTCCCTCGTCCCCCTGGTCCTAAGATGATATGGAAAGAGTGGACAGACAGTAGACCCCTTATCATCATATCGATGGCCAATTAAGTCATGGGGCCTGTTTGGGATCTCAGTAAGTTTCTCTAATGGGAAGGGATTTCAGGGCTGTGGAGTGGGAGGAAGCCTCCATGCAAGAGCGGAAGGACAGAACGGGGAGGCAGAGTTCCAGGCTGCAGGAGACACAACACTGCCCCAGCACCTCCCAGCTGGGGGTGTGGAGAGGCAGGTCGCCAGTAGCCCGAGGCCCTTCTGTGGGGACTCAGGGTTGAGGGCAGTGTGGGCAGGCTTCCTGGAAGAAGAGTGTGTGAGGAGCATCTCTGCTGCAACCCTGTCTTCACACACGCATGTCCCATCTCAGGGGAGAGCATCGCTGCAGACGGACACACAGATCTGAGCAAGCTTGAAGTGTCCTTGACGCTCACCAACAAGTTGGAAGGGCTGGAGGCAGACGAGGACGATGCCAGTGCCCGGAGCCTGCTTTTGAGGTGGGTGAGACAGCCCGAGCTCCCCAGCCCCAAGGACAGGGCAGTGACCCCGCTCTGAGAAAGCCATTCCACCTTCTTGCAGCCCTCATGACCTTCAGTTCTCCCTAAAGCTTAGCTCGAATCCAGGCGTGGTGGCACACGCTTGTAATTCCAGCATTTGGGAGGCTGAGACCAGAGGATCTGGGTTCATCGAATTCCCCTTGCTGCAGTCTCTGCTCTTCTGACAACCTCAGCTTTTTGCTCAGTGTTAGAGCTGAAGGCAAAAGAATGGTTAAGATATTGACAACATGTATTTTGCATACTGTGCTGCTTTTTCATGTTAACCTTTACTATCAGGAACAAGTTATGAGATGGATGGTGGTTTCCTGCTTCATAGCTGAGGCAAGGAATTCAGTAGTGCTGGGAGTAATAGTGCAGACCTGTAATTCCAGTACTTGGGAGGCTGAGACAGGAGGATCACAGGTTTGAGGTCAGCCTCAGCACCTTAGTGAGGCCCTCAACAATGTAGTGAGACTGTTTCAAGATAAAAAGGGAGCTGGGCATGGTGGCACATGCCTGTAATCCTAGTACTTTGGAGGCTGAGACAGGAGGATGGGAGGTTTGCGCTCAGCCTCAGCAACTTAGTGAGGTCAAAATAAAAAATAAAATAGGGCTGGGGGTGTAGCTCAGAGGTAGAATGTCCCTGGCTTTAATCCCTAGTACCACAAAAATAAATAAAAAGGGCTAGGAATGTAGCTTGGAGGTAGAATGCTCTTGGGTTCAATTCCCAGTACCAAAAAAAAGAAATTAGTAATTATGAGACTCTGCAGTCCCACAGCCCTGGGTGACGGTGCTCATGTTCTAGCTCCCAGTCCTACATCAATCGGGAGAGGGTTGTAAAGCTCTTTTTTCTTGTCCTACTTCTGCAAAAGTGAATCAGGAACTCCAGAAAGCTGGGCTGGTCACCTGGCAAGAAGAGGAGCCTAGTTACGAGGACCATCTCTGCCAACAAGGCACCCTCCAGTCACTCACTCACTCACTCAGCAACAAGCTCTTTGCCCTACCATCACATCAAAGAGCTGATAGTGAACAGGCTGGGGGCGAGCTCAGTCGGGAGCCACCAGGAAGAGGGTGATGGCAGGTGTTGGGAGAGCTCTGAGAAGGGACACCTGGGCTGGGAGGAGGACATACGTACTTCAGCTGAAGGACCCGAAGGGAGGGCTGCCTCCTTACCTCTCCTCATCCCTGTCAGTGCGACATGGGGTAGGGCCTGCTGACACTCAGGTCCCTGCCCCTCACCGCCCCATCACTGGTGCCTCCTGCAGCACCAAGCAGATGCTGGCTGATATCATACAGTTCCACCCTGGGGAATCCCTCGAGGAAATCCTATCCCTCTCGGCCTCCAGAGAGCAGGTGAGTGGCCGGGCCAGCCCACAGGTCCTGTCTCATTCATTCTACCTCTCACCCTCCCTCCCAGCACTGCTGATTCCAAGGGACACTGGTCTCTGTTCTGGCCCCAGCAGCCCACAGGCTGAGGGCACAGCCGCGCCCCTGCAAGCCCCTCCCTTCCACTGTTCACACTGAAGAGAGAGTCCTGCCACCTGCACCGGGGTGCCGTGAGTGAGCTGAGACCGGCTAGGAGGCTGGCCTGCAGAAGCTTCGCTCCCAAAACATGGTGGTCCACTTGAAGGCAGGAGAAGGTGGACGTGGGTGGGGGCCACAGACTGGTCAGACTGGAGATGAAGCCAGGGCTCCCCAGAGGAAAGGTGGTGATGGCCAGCAGAGATGTTGCCAAACGCAGAGCAGGAGGGAAAGGCTCCCTGCCTGCAGTGTCACAAAGCTCTGTTGGGAGGTCACAGCTAATGTCCATCTGGATGTTCTACGCTGCAGTTTGTCTGGGTCTCCTAGGGGCCCTCCTCCTTGTGGCAATCCACCAGGCCTTTCATGTGTTATACCTGAATGTTCTTGCCTACCACCATTCCCCAAAGGTAGGCCATGAGGCAGTTTCCTCAGGATACTGGCTCCCTCTGTGCTTGGCTCGGGGACAGAATGGTGCCCATCTAGCCTCTCTGCTCCACAGGAAGCAGCTCACAAGCAGCTGATGTGCCGACGCCAGGCCTGTGAGGCCCAGACCCCGGAGCCACTGCAACGCCACCGCTCACTAATGGCTCACTCCCTCCTGCCACTGGCAGAGAAGCAACGGCGCGTCCGGCGCAATCTGCGTCGCCTGGAGGGCCTGGGCTTGGTCACTGCCAGTGATGGCTACCAGGGGCTGGTGGATGAGCTAGCCAAGGTGATGACTGGGGCCTGGGTTCTCCTGCCTGTGTGTGCACACCAGGGCACCTGCACTCATGTGTGAGTGGATCCAGTGTAGCAGTCCACAGGCTGGCCTCTCCCTTTTCGTGCCACCCGAAGTTGTCACCAGTCAGAGGAAGCCAAGGGTTTTATTGAAGGAATGGTCCTTAAGTCACACAGGGAGGGGGATGTTCCTACAACTCTTTTACTAAAAAACAAGGAACCTAGCTGGGCGTGGTGGTGCATACTTGTAATCCCAGTATTTGGGAAGCTAAGACAGGAGAATCACAGGTTCAAGGCCAGCCTTAGCAACTTAGTGAGGCCCTGTTTCAAAATAAAAGAATAAAATAAGACTGGGTGTGTAGCTCAGAGGTAGAGTGCCTCTAGGTTCCATCTCCAGTACGACACACACACACATACACACACACACAATAATAATAATAACAACAACAACATCCTAACAGTGAGTTGTTCTTGGGCCTGTGTCAGACCTTGAGGCTGTCCAGCCAGGAAGGGCTAACTGACACCCCTTCCCTTGGTCCCCAACTCCAGGACATCCGTAACCAGCACAGGCACCGGCAGCGGCGGAAGGCGGAGCTGGTGAAGCTTCAGGCCACATTCCAGGGCTTGAGTGCTAAGACCACCTTCTATGAAGAGCAGGGTGACTACTACAGCCAGTACATCCAGGCCTGCCTGGACCACCTGGCCCCCAACTCCAAGTAGGTGCTGCCGTCCAGCTGGGTAGGTTACCTGTGACCTCTCACCCCTGCCATGTCGACCTCTACCCTGCTGTCTCGGCTCTCAGCCAGGAATCTCACCCCAGCACAACAGTCCCCTCCTGACTCTGGTGTCTGAGCCTCACTCCCAAGGGCTTGAGCTCAAGGGCAGCCCTGTCCTCTGTCTTCCCCAGCAAGGGGTCTTCTGCAGGGCCTGGTTTCCTTCCTGCCAGCCATAGAGCACTGTCTGTGGCAGCAAAGAGCTTATCGGGTGGATTCTCTGTGACCTTTTAACCAGGAGTTCTGGGAAAAGAAAGAAGCAGCCATCTCTTCACTACACCGCAGCCCAGCTCCTGGAGAAGGGGGTCTTGGTGGAAATTGAAGATCTTCCCACGTCTCAGTATGTGTCTTTAGTGGGCAGAATGTCAGGCCCTTCCTGTCACCTGTGGGGACAGCTGTGGGGGTGGAGACTGAGCAAGGTACCTGAGAGGAGGGGAGGAAGAGTGGTCTCTGCCTCGAGAAGCTGCAGAGACAGGGCATCCCCAGAGAGTCACGTCACAGACGGTTGAGAAGGGTCTAGCAGGGTTCGAGAGACCCTGAGTCAGAGGTTACAGAGAAAGCTTTCTGGAGGCAAGAACAGCTGGTAGGACCCGGCAGATAAGAGACATGTGTGAACAGAAGAACTGGGAGAAGACAGAGCTGGGCCCCCAGGGAGTGGCAGAGGGAAGTCTGGGCTCCAGATAAAAAGCAAAAGCGGAGCCCTGGCAGCCGGGCATGGTGGTGCACACCTGTAATCCCTGTACTTGGGAGACTGAGATAGGAAGATCTCAGATTCGAGGTCAGACTCAGCAAGTAGTGAGACTCTGTTTCCAAATAAGAAATAAAATCTGGCTGGGGGTATGTAGCTCAAAGGTAGAATGCCTCTGGGTTCAGTCCCTAGTACCACAAAAAAAAAAGTGTGGGGCCCTGGCCCAGGAAAGAGGTGATGGAGCCAAGTGTGGTAGTGCACACCTGTAATCCCAGTACTTGGGAGGCTGAGACAGGAGGATTGCAAGTTTGAGGACAGCCTCACCAACTTAGCAAGAAAGACCCTCAGCAACTTAGTGAGACCCTGTTTCAAAATAAAAAATAAAAAGGGCTGGGGGTAGAATGTCCCTGGGTTCAATTTCCAGTACAGGAAGGAAGAAAGGAAGGCAGGCAGGCAAGCGGGCAAGCAGGCAAGCTGACAGGTCCTGGTTTTGAATCCTGTTTCCAACAGCTTCAGAAACGTCATCTTTGACATCACCCCAGGAGATGAGGCAGGAACGTTTGAAGTAAATGCCAAGTTCCTGGGTGTGGACATGGAACGATTTCAGCTTCACTATCAGGTGAGGGGACTGCCCCGTGAGCCCTCAACAACATACCTGCTGGGCTTTAGGTGCTGACCTAAAGAGGTGGCCAGCCTGGCTTCCCAAAGCCTCAGACAACATCAGCATGGGTCCCCACCTGTCAGTCCTGTCTGTTCCTGAAAAGCGAGGGGGGGTGGGGGGGGATCGGTGCAGCTGGAGCCCCTTGCCCTGACACAGACCCCACCGGGCATCGGGGAGAGTAGGGTGGGCTGGTGGTGTCGGAGGTGGGATTAGTTCGAAGCCCTATCACATGTCGGGGACTTTGTGTGTTGCCTCATTTAATCCTTTCTACTGTTCTGGAGAATTATCCCTGTTTTATAGACTTCAGGCTAAAAGGTTAAGAAGCAGGCCTAAGTCACAGTCAGTGTTCAGGGAAGCAGCAATTTAAATCCAAATCCTAAGCCGGGTGTGGTGGCCCACGCTTGTAATCCCAGCATTTGGGAGGCTGAGACTGGAGGATACGTGTTCATGGCCAGCCTCAGCTACCTAGTGAGGCACTCCACAACTTAGTGCGACCCTGTTTTGAAATAAAGAATAAAAAATAGGGCTGGGGGTATAGCTTGGAGGTAGAATGCCCCTGAGTTCAATCCCCAGTACCGCAAAAAATAAATGAATAAATCCAAATCCTAGCCACGCATGGTTGCACATGCTTGTAATCCCAGTGTTTGGGAGGCTGAGATAGGAGGATGACAGATTTGAGTCCAGCCTCAGCAATTTAGTGAGACTCTGTTTCAGAATAAAAAGCCGGGCGTGGTGACACAGCTTGTAATCCCAATACTTGGGAGGTTAAGACCAGTGGATCCGGATTTGTGGTCCACCTCAGCTACTTAGTGAGGCCCTCCGCAACTTAGTGAGACTATTTCAAAATAAAGAATAAAAAATAGGGCTGGGAGCTGGGCGTGGTGGCACATGCTTGTAATCCCAGCATTTGGGAGGCTGAGACCAGAGGATCCAGGTTTGCAGCCAGCCTCAGCTACCTAGTGAGGCACTCCACAACTTAGTGAGACCCTGTTTCAAACTAAAGAATAAAAAATAAGGCTGGGGGTGTAGCTTGGAGGTAGAATGCCCCTGGGTTCAATCCCCAGTACCACACACAAAAAAAAAAAAAAGAAGGGGCTGGAGATATAGCAGGGAGGGAGAGTGCCTCTGGGTTCAATCCCCAGTACCAAAAAATAAAAACTAAATCCAAATCTTCTCGCTCCGCTGTTTTTCCTTTTGAATGTGAAAACTGATGGCGAGCCCTGGGTACTGGGGATTGAACCCAGAGGCACTACACCTCCAGCCCCTTCTTATTTTTTATTTTTTTGTGGTACTGGGCATTTGGCTGGGTTACTGTGCCACTGGTGACTGTGTGAGTTGCCCTTTCCCTCCAGGACCTCCTGCAGCTCCAGTACGAGGGAGTGGCTATCATGAAGCTCTTCAACAAGGCCAAAGTCAATGTCAACCTCCTCATCTTCCTCCTCAACAAGAAGTTCCTGCGGAAGTGATGGACCCCTCCATCCAGCTGGATGCTTGAATGCGAACACACTACTCGGCTTCCCTACAGATACCAGGAGTTCAGGGCTGAGCCAGCTCCAGGATCCTCAGCCTTTCCCCAACTGGGAGGAGTCTACATGCCTGGCCACAAGCAGATCTGCTTCTAATTGACTGCAGTGGGCCTTGCCCCAGACACAAAAACCCCACAATTTTCCAGCCCACATAGGGTGTGAACCCAGGGCTCCTTCTGCCTGGGAAAGCTGTTGCTTGTGGGCCTGCTGCTGCCCTCCAGTGGTCACCCCAATATTGCAAGCACTGCCCTGGCAGCCTGATTTGCCCTCTGCCTGCCTTCTCTGTGCAGACCCCCAAAGCCAGGGCCAGGCTCCCTGGGCCAGCTCCCTCTTCATCAGCAGTGGCAGTTCCTGCCCTGGCAAAGCCCAAGCTGCTCTGCCCCGGTGACAATGAAACTGCACACCCTCCCCCAGGCAAGGAACCGGGAGCGCAGTGCTGTGATGCCCTTGCGTCACTGTTACTGTGCAGTGGTGTGGGCAAAATGTCCTCCCACCTCAAACCCTGCCCCTCATCTATGGTCTGTTTTATATGTGGGTCACTACGGTATTTATTCTCTTTCCCACCCCTACACTGCAGGTTGTAGTATGGCCTTAATCATGGTTTTAATTCTTTTTTTTTTTTTCAGTCTTGGGGATTGAACCCAGGGTTGCTCTGCCACTGAGCTATACCACCAGCCCTTTTTACTTTTTTTTTTTTTATTATTATTTTGAGACAAAGTCTCACTAAGTTACCAAGCTAGCCTCCAACTTGCAGTCCTTCTGCCTCAGCCTCCCGAGTAGCTGGGATTACAGGTGTGTGCCACCATGCCCAGCTCATTCTTTCATTTTTTTGAGCTCACAGAAAGAGTTCTCATTCCCCCTATTCAAACTAATGTCCATACTACTCTTTTCCACCTTGTATTGAAGTCATCTCAGGTTGGGGCAGTAGGGTTCCTGCTGGTGCCTAAGAGCTCATTATCACAGCTTCCCACAGTACAAAGAAAAGCCTGTCACTTTTCTTTCACCCTCAGGACTCTCTGAGCCGACTCTTCCAGCAGTTTCCGTAGATCTGCAGGCCTGCCTCTACCACTGTCTCTGTCCACCCCAGGTCTTCCAACTTCCTGTCCCTGTTGTCCTCCTAATTCCTTAATAAAAGCAGCTGTTCCCCCCTTATTTCATTTCCTGTAGTACAAACCTCAAATTCTGGGACACAGTCCCCAAGAGAACTGGGGAGTCCTTCCTGTGGCCTCATCAGCCCTGCGCCCACCTGGGGTGCAGTGCGGGCCCCTATGCCTGCCTGAGATCCTAAAGATGGATGAGATGTGGCAGTTATTCCTCTCTTCCCTCCCCCAGGGGACAAAGAAGAGGAAGGAATGCTAGGTTTCGATTCTGTTTTTCTTGGCCACTCTGAAAACTAAGGCTGAGAGGAGAAACCCAGCCCAAGTTCTACCCTACCCAGTCTGCCAGACAGCTCTGGGAAGCCCTTGTAGCACCTCAGCGACCACGTCAAAGGTGCTGGGGCTCCTTAGGCACTGCAGGCTGTTATGTTCTAACTGAAGCCCCCCTCCCCTGAGGAAAGCCCCCTCCCTCCTCTCCCTGGGGGAGAGGACAGCACAGACAGACCTGCCCTGTCATCTGAACTCCTGTGCAGCCTCCATTGGCCCCCACACGTGCCAGGTGCAGCTTGCCTCCCTCTGCTGCATTCCCTTCTGTCACTCAGGATCTGTCTTGCTGTCACATCCAATCTCAGTCACAGCCTCTCCCCCCTTAACGTGTCACAGCAAAGACTTCAAGGACTGCCTTGCTCTAGGTGACAGTGACACATACCAGTGGATCTGAGTTTCTATGAATGCTCAGTCATCATTAAAAATCCCACACTCAAGCCGGGTGTG
>PVLC010020646.1:0-29005 GCA_004027655.1 Graphiurus murinus | reverse complement strand
CACGCTTGTAATCCCAGCATTCGGGAGGCTGAGACCGAAGGATCCGGGTTCGCGGCCAGCCTCAGCTACCTAGTGAGGCACTCCGCAACTTAGTGAGACTCGGTTTCAAAATAAAGAATAAAAAAATAGGGCTGGGGGTGTAGCTCGGAGGTAGAATGCCCCTGAGTTCAATCCCCAGTACCGCAAAAAAAAAAAAAAATGTCCTGTTTTAACTGTAACTCTCCCAACTCTGGGAGAACAAACAGCCAAACAACACCCAGGACAATTCTAAGACATTCCTGCTGTTTACACAATACTGCAATATAGCTCATTTACTAAAGTTTCATCAGACAGGTTGGGTAACCTGGGGTTCCCATTAAATGATGGAGAACAGTTTAACAGAACAGTTAAGTGACTTAAGAGCTGGGTGTAGTGGCATACACCTGTAATCCCAGCTACTTGGGAGGCTGAGACAGGAGGATTGCAAGTTCAAGACCAGCCCGTGCAATATAGCAACACCCTCCCTCAAAATAAATTCTAAGCAGGGCATGGTGGTGCATGCTTAATCCCAGTACTTGGGAGGCTGAGACAGGAGGATCTGGGTTTGCAGCCAGCCTTAGCTACTTAGTGAGACCCTCTGCAACTTAGGGAGACCCAGTTTCAAACTAAAGAATTAAAAATAGGGCTGGGGGTGTAGCTCAGAGGTAGAATGCCCCTGGGTTCCATACCCAGTACCACAATAAATAAATAAATTTAAGTGCCTGGGATATAGATCATGCTTGAGGCTCGGGAGTGTCTCCAGCACCACAAACAACAACAACAAAAGTGACTTAAGAACATGCAAAATATGCTAAGTGAAAGAAACTGGACACAAAAAGTCACAAAGGTGACCATAGACACACATAACACAGACTGGTGGGTCATTTGGAACCAGAGGTAGTGGTTTTATAGCATTGCGAATTTATTAATGCCACTGAGCTGCTCTCTTTAAAATGGTGAGTCTTATGTGAACTTCAATCATTTTAAGTGGGCACAGTTGAAAAAAGAAAAGTGACTTAAAAACACGGAAAGAAAAGTGATTTAAAAACACAGAATCTCAACTGGCTGGGATGGTAAGTAGGAAAGACCACAAAACCGTTAGATTTTTCAACATAGCAATTTCTCCTTAATCTCCTGACTCACCTGCTCTAAGAATGGTATATTTTTTGAGATACCTTTTTTTAAAAAAATATTATTTTGGTTGGGCGTGGCGGCATACTCTTGTAATCCCAGTACTTGGGAGGCAAGATGGCAGGATCAAGAACAGCCTCAGCAACATGGTAAGACTCTCAGCAACCTAGCAAGACTGTTTCTAAACAAAAAATAAAAGGGCTAGGGATAGCTCAGAGGCAGATTGCCCCTGGATTCAATCTCCAGTTCCACAAAAAACAAAACAAACATATCATCATTCCACAAGTGTTGGAGGGAAAGCAAATCTTTTTCTAAAAGATTCAAACAGACTTTCTTCCAGAACAGGTCTTTACCAACAGAGCTGACGTTCAACTGTGGGCACCTGGAGTATCGATGATCAGCTTCAGTTGTTTCTCCTGTGATCATGTGAAACAGGCAAGATGCCTGCAAGAGAACAGGGTAGGACAATCCTAAGGATAGAAGAATGATGAAGACAGGGTGAGGACACAAGGTTTTGGAAAGAAAGGCAGAAGAAAGAGGGCATGGTGGCACATGTTTGTTTTTTGTTTTTTTCTCCTTTCTTTTTTACTTATTTATTTATTTTTATTTATTTTTTATTATTCGTGCATTGTAAGCAAACATCTTTGTTAGCTACAAATTGAAAATGACATATGTGTCCACATTTCTCATTTGACCCCTTCCCCAAATTCCCACCCCGTTCCCTCGCCTTCCCTCCCTCTCAAGTTCAATTTAGTGAGTAACCTTGATGTACATTAGGGTGTCCCCGCCCCCCCGTCCATCCCTTTCCGTTAAATCAATTTCTTTGTTTATCGAGGGTCTCTCCTTTTCCATCTGAAGACCCTCTTATGCCCCATCTTCTCCCTAGCATCCGCATATTAGGGAGAACATATGCTTCCTTACTCTTTGTGACTGGCTAATCTCACTTAACATAATGTTTTCCAATTGCATCCATTTCCCTGCAAATAACATGATTTTGTTCTTCTTTATGGCTGAGTAAAATTCCATTGTGTACATATCCCCTAGTTTTGTAATCCATTCATCTGTCGATGGACATCTTGACTGCTTCCATAGTTTGGCTATTGTGAATTGTGCAGCTATAAACATAGATACACATGTGTTGGTCTGATAGTTTGGTTTCCGTTCTTTTGGGTAGATACCCAGAAGTGGTATTGCTGGATCATATGGTAGGTTCATTCCCATTCGTCTGAGAATCCTCCATACTGTTTTCCAAAGTGGCTGCACTAGTTTGCAGTTCCACCAACAATGTATTAGAGTTCTCACTTCTCCACATCCTCACCAGCAGTTGTTGTTGTTTGTGTTTTTGATGATTGCCATTCTGATTGGGGTCAAGGTGCTTTTGACTTGCATCTCTCTGATTGCTAATGATGTGGAACATTTCCTCATATATTTATTGGCCATTTGTATTTCTTCTTTTGTGAAGTGTCTATTTAGATCCTTTGCCCATTTTTTGATTGGGTTATTTGCTTTCTTGGCTGTGATTGTCTTGAGTTCTTTGTATATCCTAGATATTAGACCTCTATCCGAAGAGTAACTGACAAAAATCTTCACCCACTCTGTAGGCTCTCTGTTGAGGTTCTTGATAGTTTCCTTTGCTGCACAGAAGCTCTTCAGTTTAATGCAATCCCATGTATTGATCTTCCTTTGAGTTGCTTGTGCTTTTGAGGTCTTGTTGAGAAAGTTTTTACCTGTGCCTATGTGTTGAAGTGTTGGGCCTATGCCCTCTTCAAGTAGCTGCAAGGTCTCCGACCTAACTTCCAGGTCTTTGATCCATCTTGAGTTGACTCTTGTGCAGGGTAAGAAAGTGGGGTTTATTTCCATTTTCCTGCATATGGTTAACCAGTTTTGCCAACACCATTTGTCAAAGAGGCTATCTTTTTTCCAGTGTATGTTTTTGGCTCCTTTGTCAAAAATCAGTTGACTGTAAACCTATGGGTCTGTTTCTGAGTCTTCTATTCTGCTCCATTGGTCTATGTGTCTGTTTTTGTGCCAATACCATGCTGGGGTTTTTTTGTTGTTGTTGTTTGTTTGTTTGTTTGTTTTTTGCGGTACTGGGGATTGAACTCAGGGGCATTCTACCTCCGAGCTACACCCCCAGTCCTATTTTTTTATTCTTTATTTTGAAACCGAGTCTCACTAAGTTGCGGAGTGCCTCACTAGGTAGCTGAGGCTGGCCGAGAACCCAGATCCTCCAGTCTCAGCCTCCCGAATGCTGGGATTACAAGCGTGCACCACCACGCCTGGCTCCCATGCTATTTTTATTACTGTGGCTTTGTAGTAGAGTTTGAAGTCAGGTATTGTGATACCTGCTGCATGGTTCTTGTTACTAAGAACTACTTTGGCTACCCTGGACTTTTTGTTTTTCCAGATGAATTTAAGGACTGATTTTTCTGTCTGTGAGGAGCACCCTTGGTAATTTCATGGGTATTGCATTGAATCTGTAAATCAGTTTTGGAGGATGCCATATTTATTCTGCCTATCCAAGAGCATGGTAGATCCTTCCATCTTGTAAGGTCTTCATCGATTTCTTTCTTCAACTTTTTATAGTTTTCCTTATAGAGGTCTTTAACCTCTTTGGTTAGGTTTATCCCTAAGTATTTTATTTTTCAGGGTGCTATTGTGAGTGGAATTGTTTTCTGGATTTCTTTTTCAGTGGATTTATGGTTGGCATACAGAAAAGCTTCTGGTTTTTTAAGATTGATTTTATATCCAGACACTTTGCTGAATTTGTTGATCAGTTCTATAAGTTTTTTGGTTGAGTTTGTTGGGTCTTCTAAGTATAATATCATGTCATCTGCAAAAAGGGATAGTTTTAGTTCTTCTTTCCCTATTTTTACCCCTTTGATTTCCTTCTCTTGCCTTATTGCTCTGGCTAGAGTCTCAAGTACTATGTTGAACAGAAGAGGTGATAATGGACATCCTTGTCTTGTTCCTGTTTTTAGTGGGAACTCTTGCAGTTTCTCTCCATTTAATATGATGTTGGCTGTGGGCCTATTGTATATTGCCTTTATGATGTTGAGGTACATTCCTTCTATTCCAATTCTCTGAAGTGCTTTTAGCATGAATGGGTATTGGATCTTCTCAAATGCTTTTTCAGCATCAATTGAGATCATCATGTGGTTTTTGTCTTTAAGTTTGTTTGTGTGGTGAATTACATGGATTGTTTTTCTTATGTTGAACCAACCTTGCATCCCTGGGATGAACCCGACTTGGTCATGGTGTATAATTTTCTTGATGTGGTTTTGAATGCGCATTGCTAATGTCTTGTTTAGCAGCTTTGCATCTAAGTTCATCAATGATATAGACCTATAGTTTTCTTTTCTTGAGCTGTCTTTATTTGGCTTTGGTAATAAAGTGATGTTGGCTTCATAGAATGTGTTTGGGAGGGTCCTGTTTCTTTCTATTTCACGGAATAGTTTGAGGAGTATTGGGATTAGCTCTTCCATAATTGTTTTATAAAATTCACTTGGAAAACCATCTGGCCCTGGGCTTTTGTTTGATGGTAAACTCTTTATTGCTGTTTCTATCTCTTTGATTGCTATTGGTCGGTTTAAGTTTTCTATATTTTCTTGACTCAATTTGGGAAGGTTATATGTGTCTAGAAATATGTCAATTTATTCTAGACTTTCCATTATGTTGGAGTATAGTTTTTCAAAATAGTTTCTTACTGTCCTTTGTATTTCCATACTGTCGGTGGTAATATCACCTTTTTTATCTCTTATTTTGGTTATTTGGGTTGATTCTCTCTTTCTTTTGGTTAGGTTGGCCAATGGTTTATCGATCTTGTTTATTTTTTCAAGAAACCAAGTTTTGGTTTTGTTGATTTTCTGTAATTTTTTTTATTCTCTATTTCATTAATTTCTTCTCTGATTTTCATGATTTCCTGTCTTCTACTGGCTTTGGGGTTAGACTGTTCTTGTTTTTCAAGTGCTTTGAGCTGTGTCATTAGGTTATTTATTTGGTGAGTTTCTGTTCTTCTTATGTGGGCACTCAGTGCTATAAATTTGCCTCTTAGTACTGCCTTTAGGGTGTCCCAGAGGTTTTGATATGTTGTGTCTCTGTTTTCATTGGTTTCTAGGAATTTTTGAATTTCTCCTCTTATTTCTTCTGTGACCCAATCTTCATTCAGCAGTGTGGTGTTCAGTCTCCATGTGTTTCCATGGTTACTTTGGATCTTCTTTGAGTTTATTTCTAGTTTCACTCTATTGTGGTCTGAGAAGATGCAGGGAATTATGGTGCATTTTTTGAATTTGCCAGTGCTCGCTTTGTGGCCCAGAATGTGGTCTATTTTGGAGAAGGTTCCATGTGCGGCTGAGAAAAATGTGAATTAAGCTGTAGTTGGGTGAAAGAGTCTATATGTGTCTAATAGGTCCATTTGGTTTATGGTATTCTTTAGGTCTGAGGCGTCTCTACTGATCTTTTGTTTAGAAGAATGGTCTAGAGATATAAGAGGAGTACTGAATTCTCCTAGTATTAGTGTATTGGGATCTATGTGTGTGTTTGTTTCATACAGAGTTTGTTTTATGAAGGTGGCTGCACCTGCATTTGGAGCATAAATGTTAATAAGTGTTATTTCCTCTTGCTGGATTGTTCCTTTTACTATAAAAAATGACCAGCTTTGTCTCTTCTGAGAAGCTTAGGCTTGAAATCTAATTTATCTGGTATCATGGTTGCTACTCCTGCTTGTCTTCAGGTTCCATTGGCATGGATTACCTTACTCTATCCCTTCACCTTTAGCTTGTGGGAATCTTTGCTTGTAAGGTGTGTTTCTTGTAGGCAGCATATATATGGATTCTGGGTTTTGATCCATTTTGCCACCTTGTGCCTTTTTTTTTTTTTTTTTGCGCTACTAGGGATTGAACTCAGGGGCATTCTACCTCCACGTTACACCCCCAGCCCTATTTTTTATTCTTTATTTTGAATCAGGGTCTCACTAAGTTGCGGAGTGCCTCACTAGGTAGCTGAGGCTGGCTGTGATCCTCCGGTCTCAGCTTCCCAAATGCTGGGATTACAAGCATGCGCCACCACGCTCGGCTTGTGCCTTTTTATTGGGGAATTGAGACCATTTATATTCAGTGTGATTATTGAGAGATGATTTTTAATTCCTAACATTTTGAGTTTTGACTTCTGTTTTCAGTGGAGCTTATTCTTCTTTGCTTAGTTGTTTGCTTCCTGGAAATTATTGTTTCTCTGATTCTGACGTTTACTCGTTAGTTCTTCTTTGTAGTTAATCTCTTTAAGTAGTTTCTCTAGTACTGGTTTGGTAGACATAAATTCTTTCAGTTTCTGTTTGTCATGGAAGGTTTTTATATCGCCATCAATTTTGAGAGAGAGTTTTGCTGGGTAGAAGAATCTTGGCTGTAAGTTATTTTCTTTCAGAGTTTGGAATATGTTACTCCAGACGCTCCTGGCTTTTATGACTTGATTTGGGAGGTCTGGAGTGATTCTAATTGGTTTGCCTCTAAATGTCACTTGGCCTTTTGCTTTTGATGCCTTTAAGATTCTCTCCTTAGCTTCTACATTGGTCAACTTGATTATTACGTGGCGTGGTGAGTCTCTTCTTTGGTCTTGTCTTGAGGGAGTTCTGTATGTTTCCTGAACCTGTGTGTCCACTTCTCTTTCTATGTTTGGAAAATTCTCTGATATTACTTCTTGAAAGAGATTGTTTATTCCATAAGTTTCAACTTCTAATCCCCCTTCTATGCCTATTATTCTTAGGTTAGCTCTTTTAAAATTGGCCCAGATCTCTTCGATGTCCACTTCATACTGTCGTAGTTTTTTTTCTAAATTATGTACTATAGGTTCGTTTTTGGAATGATCATCTTCTAAGAGTGATATTCTATTTTCCATGTGATCAAATCTGCTGTTTATAGTTTGTATTGATGCCTTCATTTCAATTATTTCATCTTTCAATTCCTTCAATGCTTCTCTTTGGTTCCTTTTCAGGTCATCGAATTCTTTATTTATTTGTTCCTTTATTTGTTCCTTTATTTCTTTAATGCTCTGCCTACATTCTTTCTGAAAATCCTGTATTGTTTCTAGTATTAAAGATCTGAATTGTTCTTCTGGTAGTCTCTGCCATTCTGAGTTGGTGAGATCTGTTATTGAGGGGTTGTGGTAGCTCATTGTTTCTTTGTTATTTTTCCTTCCCATGGTTCCCCTGTTCTTAGATTTATATCTTTGCTGCTCTTGCAAATTTTCTTGTCCAATCTCTGCGGGGCGGGGGGGGGGGGTGTTAGAGGTATCTGAAGGTATATACAGGAATAGTTTGTATTCAGTGATAGAGGTTGGTTGAGAGGTCACAGTAATGCATGCAGGAATAGGATAAAGAAGAGAATATATTCCAGTGGAATAAAAGGTTGAGTGTGTTGAGTTGATATATTGTAAAGATTAGTGATAGTAGAAATGTCAGGAGATTCTCGTAGTCAATATAGAGTTTTGAGTATGATAGTATGAGATGGTCTTGATATGAGACAGGAAAAAAAAAAGAAAAAGAAAAGAGAGGAGGTAAAATGTTGAGGAGAGGAATATAGAGGGGAGAGAGGAGGGAGAAGCTTGTAAAAGGGAAAAGGAGGGGATTCAACAAGCTAAGCAAGTATTAACCAAGCAAGCAATCAAACAAACATAAGTAAATCAAGGCAATACAAAACAAATACTAAGTAAAAACAGATAAAACAAAGCACATCAAAACAAACAAACAAACAAACAAAAAACCCAAAACATAAAAACAGCAACCAAGTACTAAGACAAACACTCTGCTAGTTCATAAGTACCGAGCTTAAATTTTTGAGTGTGTCTCTGGCATTATTATTTGCTCTGTCAGTGCAGGCAGGGGGTTTGTTGCTGCTAGCTTATGTCTCTGGGCTCTTCACAGGGGCTCCCACAAGTCAGGGGTGCAATTCAACTTACATATCCCTGTTGCTCCTATTTCCATTGTTGTTTGTTTCACCTCTGGTCGCTGGGGGCGCAATAGGTCAATGGAGGTCTGGAGAGCTGGCAGGATGTTTTATGGGAGGGGCTTGCGCGCAAAATGGCCCACGCCTGCTTGAGGCTCCCGCCGGCTTGCAGCTCCCGCCGGTTCGAATCGCGCGATGCCTGCTCCCTTGTGTCCTGGAATCTGTGCAGCTCCGCTCCTCTTCTTTCTGTCAAGAAGTTGTGTTTGCTTCTGTCCTGGTTCAATCTCTGTTGTGCAGTCATTCACCCAGTCCCCGAAGTGGTGCCCTGGAAATGTCCCACTGGAACTTACGCTGATCGTCCCACGCGTTCTGATTGCTGTTGCTGGTGGGGGTTTCCCTGCCTGCGTAGGGTGTGGGGTCCCGGAGGCGCACATGCCAAGCCTGTTCGCTGGTCTGCCGAGGTGCCTGTAGTTCTCAGTTCCAGGTCTCTGTTGTGCCGAGTCCGCAGCCCTCGCGGAGCTCACGGTCTGCTCGTGGTCCCCTCGGGCCCATGCGGAGCCCGTGGCTCGCAGCCAGCCTCTGCTTGGTGGTCTTTTTTATTTCCTGAACGGCTCTCCAAGTCCTCTTCCATTGTGGTTCAGCTTTCACCCCTTTTTGTTGTTTTTTGCTTCTGTTAAGAAGCTGGGTTTTTTGGCAAATTTGATTCAATATCACAGCATTTGGGTTAAGGCATTTCACTCAGGCCCCATCTTGAATCAGGAATAGGTGGCGCCCATGCTTGTAATCCCAGTACTTGGGAGGCTGAGACCAGAGGATCCAGGTTCGCAGTCAGTCTCAGCTACTTAGTGAGGCTCTGTTTCAAAATAAAGAATGAAAAATAGGGCCGGTCATGTAACTCAGAGGTAGAATGCCCCTGGGTTCAATCCCCAGTACCTCAAAGAAAGAAAAAAAAAAGGGCATGGACCACAAACCCTCCTTGAGCACCTGTGAGGTACTGCAGAGATCTGGCAGAATTGGGAATGAAAGGATCCATTGAATTCAGAAGGTAGGAGGTCCTGGAAAAAAATTCTGTGAAAAAGTACAAAATATACTTTAAGAAATTAAAGAAACCCCAAGTAAATTGAAAGATATAACGTGCTCATGGATCTGAAGACCTTATGTTAAGATGTCCATTTTCTTCAAATTGATCTATTTAGTCCCATCCCAAACAAAATATTGGATGGTTTTCCTATAGAAATTGACAGAGTCAAATGGAAATGGAAATGTGAAAGACCTAGATAAGACAAAAACATTTTGAAACCCAACACAGTTGGAAGACTAAGACTACATGATTCAAGACCTATAAAGTCACAGTAATTGAGACAGTGTGGTGTAAAGAAACACAAAGAAATCTATGGAATACAATGGATTCCAGAAACATAATCAAGCCAATCTAGACAAATGATTTTGTGGGTTTTTTTTCTCAGCACTGGTGATTAAACCTGGGGGTGCTCTGCCACTGTGCTATACTCTTAGCTCTTTTTATTTTGTCTGAACTTGTGATTCTCCTGTCTCAGCTTCCCCAGTAGCTGGGATTACAGATTACAGGTGTGCACATAATTTAGACAAATGATTTTTACAAAGTTTCCAAGACAACTCAATGAAGAAGGATAATCTTTCCAACAAGTGGTGCTGGGGCAACCAAATATCTACAAAACATTAACTTTAACCCTTACCTCAAATTGTATACAAAACAAAAACAAACCAACATCATCAAAATGGAGCATAGACCTAAATGTAAGAACCAAAACTATAAAAGAGAATATAGGAGAAGAAAATATAGGAGAGAACCGTAGTGACTTCGTGTTAAGCAAAGATTTATTTCTCTTTTTTTTTCACAAATAGGACTTTTTATTTGTCAGTATTAAAAATCTGAACTTAAAAATATAGAACACTTCACAAATGTAGGTGTCATCCTGGCACAGGGGCCATGCTAATCTTCCAATTTTAGTGTATGTGCTGCTGAAGAGAGCACCAAAGATTTCTTAAACAGGAAGCATAAAATTCATAATCAAAAACAACCCATGAATAATAAAAGAAAAATATACACTGGACATCATCAAAATTAAAGACTACTTTTCAAAAGACACTGTGTGTGTGTGTGTGTTAGTTACTGAGGATTGAACCCAGGGATGTTCTACCTCTGATAGAGTTATGCTCCAAGCCCCCCTCCCTTTTTATTTTATTTTATTTATTTATTTATTTACTTATTTATTTATTTATTTTTGTGGTACTGGGGATTGAACCCAGGAGCGTTTTACCTCCGAGCTACACCCCAGTCCTATTTTTTTATTCTTTATTTTGAAACAGGGTCTCCCTAAGTTGCGGAGCTCCTCACTAAATAGCTGAGGCTGTTGGCAAACCTGGATCCTCTGGTGTCAGACTCTCAAGTACTGGGATTACAAGCATGCACCACCATGCCTGGCCTTTTTTTTTTTTTTTTTTTAATTTTTAAACAGGGTCTTGCTAAGTTACCACTTTGGCCTAGAACTTATGATCTTCCTATTTCAGCCTCCCAAGTACTGGAATTACACTGGTGCCATACTTTGTTCTTGATTTTGGCATATTTACAACACCTGACATTTCTCCTTGCTCCAGCCCAGAAATAGAAAACTCTCCTACAGTTGTCTATGCCAGCAGCTGTCATATGTCAGCTTCCTCATTCTTTTACTCCAGACTTATGTCTCTCAGGGCAGAAAGTGTACCTTGTTTTCATGCTTCTACTGCCCAGCATTTTGATCATTGCAAAGCTCAAGAGAAACTGTACAGTTCCACATCAGATTAAGACACTTAAGTCACATGATGTTACTTTCAATAAGAAAAATAGACTACACAATTATAAATAACCTAATGCTCAGAAATCAGGAAAACGACAATAAATGGTGATATACAATAATGGCAGATTACAGCAATTAAAATGTTTTCAAAGAACTTATAGTGATATGGACATAAGGTCATGATGTGAATTGAAAACATGAAATATAGAAGTGCCGGGGTCCAGGCCTAGCAGGAGTCGGGGGTCCGTCGACAGGTGGGGAGTGAGACGAGGTCATGAGAATATGCACACCAAATGTAGTGATGAAGTGTATCTACTTTATTGTTTACAAGCAGCTGTTTTTATACTTTTCATACTGCAGTGAAGCACATAGAATAGGGAAGTTTATGGACAGGGCATCTGACAGTTTAATGACAACAAACTTGTTTTTCTAAAGGTTTTTACATCAGTATATAATGATTTTATTTTGACTCTGGTACAAAGCAGTGTTAAAGATTAACAAGGAATAGGCCTGTGTACATTGGTCTACGCTAGGGAGTTTTTTGTAAACCACCTGTTGTTTTTGTCAACTTTAGTCTGTGTCTTTATTAATGTGTCCTGTGAAGCTCTAGAGAGACACTGTGGGAGTTGGTAAAGGCTGTCTGTGCTTTGACCCTATAAAGGGGTACCAGATACCCACATTTTTATAGCCTTCTTTACTCATAGATATGATTGTAGACCTAACTCTTTGGCTTAGCTATTTTGTTTTCTGTATCTGTGTGCTGAGGGATAACATAAGGTTGATTAGTAACTATATCCTAATTGCCTTGCAGAGCCTGTTTCCTGACTCATGTTCGTAAGTGATCAGAGAATTCTTATGTTGTTTGTCTGAAGGCACTGTTTTTTAGCTAACGTCAAGAGGTTGTTATCCGACTGGCCACCACCTGTTTTTTTAAGAAACTTTCTTTAATAATAAGTGTAAAAACAAGACTTGAAGTACCCAATGTTCCCAGAATATACTATAATGTAAAGCAGGATATGCCATGTATCCTTTCTTGGAAGCGTCTGCCTTGCAGGATTCCACTGGACAGAGCCTTGCTCATGATCCAACTGTTAAGGAGCTGTAGCATAGAAGAGCAGCTAAGAAATAGACCAGAATACATTTGGAATTTTAGATTGTGATAAAGGTGGTAATCTATACAGTGGGGGAAAGATGGCTTATGTATGTTGTTTTTGTAGATCCTGGGGTACAGATCACTAGCTCCATGATTGAGGGAGATATGGAGCCCTAGGATCAGATAGTCTGTGCTCCGTCCACATGGGCGGGCAGCTTTGGATTTGGAAGACCAAGACAAAAGGAGGTGAGTAAACTTTCCTTACCCTTATCCAGGCCTGTTGAATCCTGCTTTTATATAACATGAGTATTTTGTCCAGCATGGATTTTTTTGCATTCATTTTTTAAAAGATTACTTTTGTTGGGTGTGGTGCTGCATGCTTGCAATTCTTGGGAATCAGAGATAGGATGATCCCATGTTCGTGGCCAGCCTCAGCTATTTAGTGAGACCCTTCACAACTTAATGAAACCATGTTTCAAAATAAAGAATAAAAAATAGGACTAGGGGTGTAACTTGGAGGTAGAATGCCTCTGGGTTCAATCCCCAGTTCTGGAAGAAAAATAGGTCTGGGGGTGTAGCTTGGAGGTACAATGCCCCTGGTTTCAATCCCCAGTAACACACACACACACACACACACGCACAAATGCTTTAAAATATTTCTTTTGATGACGTGAGTTTTTTGGTAAAGCCAACTTTATCACCTTCATCTGGAGGATATGCCTCAATCTCCTACCCTACCCAAGAGAAAATTAAAGTTTTCTCTTGTCAGCAGCATTGTAGATGAGTTGAAATGCCTAGGACAGTGCAAGACACATAAGAGGTGCTCAAGACATGTTTTAAAAATATTTAAATAGCCAGGTGTGATGGTGTACACCTGGAAACCTGGTACTTGGGAGGTTGTGACAGGAGGATCACAGGTTCAAGGCCAGCCTTAACAATTTAGCAAGGCCCTGTTTCAAGATTTTGAAAAAAGGGCTGGGAGTGCAGCTCAGAGGCAGAATGACCCTGGGTTCAATCCGGAGTACCGAAAATATTTTATAAGTAATATATATATATATATATATATATATATATATATATATATATATATTGAATGAGTGAGTAGGCTCAGAACCAAGAGCCCCCTCTTGATGTAACTCAGAAGAGAGGTTCTCAGTTTACCAACCCAATTATTTCTGGTCCCCTGGGAAAAACCCTAATAGGCTGACTTGCATAGGTGCTGAGGGATCTCATAATACACTGATACATAAAGGTTAAAATCATTATAAACCACTTAAGGATATAATGGCTTAATGGAAGGTAGATGAACTAGAATAGGGGGCTACTGTGGAGTATAGGACGTGGGATGTAACAGAGGAAAATATTATTAAAAATGAAATGAGAAGCTGGCATAATGGCACACTCATGGAATCCCAGTGATTCAGGAGGAGGCCAAGGAAGGAAGATCATAAGTTCGAGTCCAGCTGGGCTTGGTGGTGCACGCTTCTAATCCCAGCATTTGGGAGGCTGAGACCGGAGGATCCGGGTTCGAGGCCAGCCTCAGCTACCTAGTGAGGCACTCCGCAACTTAGTGAGACCCTGTTTCAAAATAAAGAATAAAAAATAGGGCTGGGGGTGTAGCTCAGAGGTAGAATGCCCCTGAGTTAAATCCCCAGTACCGCAAAAAAAAAAAAAAAAAAAAAAGTTCGAGTCCAGCTTGTTCGACTTAGCAGGAACTTGTCTCAAAATAAAATAAAATTAAAAAGGGCTGAGGAAATGGCTCAGTGGTAAAGTGCCTCTGGGTTCAATCCCTGGTACCACAAAATACATACATACATACATACGTACATATATACATACGCAAATAAACAAGAGAAACACTTTCTTTTTTTGTATGTATGGTACTGAGGATTGAACCCAGGGGAATTCTACCTTCAAGCTATACTCCCAGCCCTATTTTTTTTTTTTTTTTGACACAGGGTCTTGCTAGGTTGATGACAGTCTCACTTCTTGCTGAAGCTGTCCTCGAACCTGTGATCCTCCTGTCTCAGCCTTCCAAGTACTGAGACTACAAGCATACACCACCACACCCGGCTCAGTAGAACAGTTTTTGTTTTTTTTGTTTTTTTTTGCGGGACTGAGGATGGAACCCAGGGGCATTCTACCTCCGAGCTACACCCCTAGCCCTCTTTTGTATTCTTTATTTTGAAACAGGGTCTCACTAAGTTGCGGAGGGCCTCACTAAGTAGCTGAGGCTGGCCGAGAATCCGGATCCTCTGGTTTCAGCCTCCCAAGTACTGGGATTACAGCCGTGCACCACCACACCCGGCTTCAATAGAACAGTTTTCTGAAGAGAGAAATCAAGTGGAGTCTTCAAACTGATAAGTCTTCCTAACTCCCAGGCAGAACAACAAGAAAGGATACTCACCTAGAATCTTGCACCTGATGGAATTTCTAAACCTGGAGAATCTTACTGGTTCTAGGCAGAATGAACAGGCAATTATGAAAGGAAGGAGCAGAAATGTAGTGGGCTTGCTTATACCCTTCCCAGCCACTCTCAATCTGTCGCTCTGAAAACCATGTCTAATTAAATCCACCTCTTTGCTTCTTCAGTGCTGCCTGGAGTGGAGCTGGAGGAATCCACCCTGGCTTCACTTCACATGCTTGTCAAGGAATTGCAAGAGGCCAGGCAAAAATCACACCTTCCCTAGAGCATTCATGCTTCTTTGAGTAACTGAACCACCCAGGAAATTTTGAGATTCCCAGCTCATTATCTACCCACCCCTCCTCATTCACACTCACTTTCTCTGTTCTCTGCCAGATGAAACATTGTTGATTGGCTTCTGTGCATCCCTCTCCTTTACACAAGGACAAGCAAGACTATCAACTTTTTTGTCTTTGATCATTTTCATCAGCATTCAAACAAATAAAATGCAAATTTAAATGCAAGTAACATTAAGAGGAGAATAAATATTTATTAAATAATCTTAAAAGGAAACATAACATCTTTCACCTTAAAAGTAAACAAACTCAATTTCACTTTACCCTATTACCAATCTTATTTTTTTCCCCCTCTTCTTCGCAGCAAAACCCTCCAATGAGTTATCTATACTCCTTTTGTGCAATTCGTCTTCTCTTTTTAAAAAGCACTCCAAGTCAGGCATGGTGATGCACATCTGTAATCCCAGTACTTGGGAGGCTGAGACAAGAGGATTGCAGGTTTGGACAGCCTCAGTAATGTACCAAGATTTTCAGCAACATAGTGAGATCCATTTTTTAAACAAAAGATAAAAAGGGCTGGTGGTGTAGCTCCAAGGTAGAATGCCCCTGAGTTCAATCCCCAGTACCACAAAAATAAACTAAAATCACTCCAATAAGACTTTTCTTCCCCTATTTCCTGCAACACATTGTTGTTAAAGTCACCAATAACTCCATGTGGTTAAAAGTAGCAATCAATTCTTGGTCCCCACTGCACTTGAGCTATCAGCGATACTGCACCTCTCCTCCTCCCTGACACACTTTCTTTCGCTTGGCTTCCAGGACACCACACTCTCTAGGCTGTCTTGCTACCTCACTGGTGACTCCTCTTGTTTTCCTTTTCTGGGCCTCCTTTTCTCTTGGCTTGTGTTAATTTGGCCTAAATTAATATCTGTAAGCTCTTAAATGGAGGGTATATAACTTTCATGCACTGTTAGATATTCTTCAGGACAGTTTCCTTTTGATTTCACGTTATCAAGAAATAACCTCATCAGCAAATGAAAAAACAAAAATAAAATAATGTGAAGCAGCAAAAAATTAACAAAATTAATATCTAATGCAGCATGGCTAACTGGAAAAAGACCAGTTTCTTGATGGCATTGCATCTTGGTTAAATAATTCCCCAATATATAGTAAGCTCTACACACAATCCTAAGAGAAAAATATATCAGTTATGGAAGGACAAATATAGATGGGCCATTTATGATATGAAATATATAAATACAATGAAAGGACCAGGGACCAACCATCAGGTTAATTATGGGGATCTCTATATGGAAATATTCTCTAGAATAAATTCATGAAGTATGTATTAATATTGAAAATGCTTAAATGCAAATTGTGTGTGTGTGTGTGTGTGTGTGTGTGTGTGTGTGTGTGTGTGTGTTGGGTTTTGAACTCGGGGGCATTCTACCTCTGAGCTCCACAACCAGTCCTTTTTATTTTTTATTTTGAAACAAGGTCTTGCTAGGTCTCTGAGAGTCTCGCCTGTTGCTGAGGCTGACCTCCAACCTAAGATCCTCCTGTGTCTGCTTTTCAAGTACTGGGATTACAGGCGTGCGCCTCTACCGCCGGCTGCAAATAATCTTAAAAGCAGTAGGGGCGGTGGAGAGGACAAGGTATTACTTAACATACTGACCGCGTGTGTTTGAAAATAATTCTTGCCATAAATATTCATTTGAGAAAACAGGTTATTATTTACAGCCTTTAATGAACATGGGAACATGTGGTACATTGAATAAGAAAATTGTCACAAATATGTAGGCATCATGCACCACAAGAAGGTCCACGCTGCAGTCTGGGCTCCCTGTGGGTTGAGGAGCCAGGACTCACGAAGGCCCTCAGCGCGTGGCCGCCAGGGGGCGCTCCCCGCACGCCTCCAAGTCCCGGGGCCGCTCCCCGGGGCGCAGGCCAGGCCGCTCGCGCTCGCCCCCTCCCTCCCTCCCGGCCTCCGCCCCGCCCGCCGCCAGGGGGCGCCGCAGGCTGCCCGGCTCGCGGCTCGCGGCCCCCAGCGCCGGCGCGGGCGAGCGGCGGAGGCCGGCCTGGCGGCGGCCATGGACCGCTTCGTGTGGACCAGCGGCCTCCTGGAGATCAACGAGACCCTGGTGATCCAGCAGCGCGGGGTGCGCATCTACGACGGCGAGGAGAAGGTAGGGCGGCGGCCAGCCCGGCCCGGCTTTGGGCCCGCGGCGCCCCCGGCCTCCCGAGTCCCCTCCGGCCGCCGCGGCCTGGGCTCCGCGCTGTCCGCGCCCAACTTTGCGGCGGTGCCCGCGGGCGCGGGTCTCGGCCTCTCGCCCCCAGCCCGCCCCGCGGGATTCTCGGGGTGCCCCGCCTGCGCGCGCCCCGACCGCGCCTGCAGCGTCCCCAGGCGGCGGGAGGGTCCGGCTCGCTGGACAGGGCTCGGGCGGCCGTGACCCCGGGGCAGCCCAGTTCCGCCTTCGTCGGGAGCGCGCGGGGTTCGCGGTTCCCAGCCCCGCGCAGCTTTAGCAGGGACCTCCTGGAGCCCGAGGGCTGGTCACCCCTGCCCGGAGCAAGGGGGCGGAGGGTTGCTTTGAAAGGATTTCCGAAAGAGGTAGTAGCGTCCTTGCCGTAGGCTCCTGAGGTTTTTTGTTTGTTTTTGTAATTACTTTAGAAAAGAGTTTTGAGCATACATTTTAGACAGTGAGGTAGCAAGCCCGGCCCTCTGATGCAAGCATAAATCTTGGGGGATGGGTTTGCAAATTGATAAGTACAGTATGTAAGTAAAATATATATTTTTTGATACTTGGGGGAAACTACAAAATATCCCTGTCTTGGATGAAATGTGTAAATGAATGGGGGGGGGATGTAAACTCTTTTACCCACAAGCATTTTTAGTTTCTAGAAGTTTTCACTCGCTACCTCTTCTTCCTTGACGTTTTTTTGTTGTTGTTGTTTGTTTTTGTTCATTTTTTAAATGGAACTTCCCTTGGTACTTAGATGTATTTTACTGACCCATAGCTGCGTGCACTAGGGGGACACAAGTAGGTAGTGCCCAGGTCCTCTCACTTCTTTAGAGCAATTTTCCATGGATTATATTGCCTCAATTATTGAGTCGAGATCTTTTCCTTAAATGATTTGAACTTCATTTACTGCCTTAGCACTTTTATTGCTCTTGATCTCAGATTGGGTCTTGCATCTTTTGGTTGGAGTGACTTGCTAAATTGACTTATTTTTTCTCCTACTGAGTTTACATCTCAGGTCAGGACTTATTTTAAACGGGAAGCTTAATCAACCTCTCCTCCCTCCTTGGGTTTGATTTTGCTCTTACTTTAACGGGAATTGAATGCTGACAATGACAGATGGGTCCTCAGAGACTCCTCCAGTGCCACTCCCTGAGTGAGCACCTGAAGGTCTTGGCTTGCAGAGCACCAAACCTTGTTGTCTGGGACACAAGTATCCAAGTTAGGAACACCTCTGCTAGTATACAATGTGGCTATGATATATTTACAACTATATAAAAATCACAGCCATTAGTGCCTGTTAGTGAAAAAACATTGTTGAACCAGCAAATTCTAATTTTTCCTTAAAATCTTTGCTGGAAGAAAATACCAGGTGCTGTGTGCAGTATGTTCCTATCACTCTGAACCTCATTATGATGTATAATTACAATACACCAATAAATATATATTTAAAAAATAAAATCTTTGCTGTTAGTTTTAGCAGATAATTATATTGGTGTCAGAGGTTTGAGAAAAAAGTCATGGGAAAAACCTACCTGGGGACTTGTTTTTGTGTGTAGGTCGGGAGGCTGGAATTGAACCCAGGGGCATTCAGCCCTTGAGCTGCACCCTCAGCCCTATTTTATTTTTTGTTTTGAAATAGGATCTCACTAAGTAGCAGAGGTTGGTCACCAACCTGGGATCCTCCTGTCTCAGCCTCCTAAGTACTGGGATTACAAGTATGCGCCACCATGCCTGGCTTTCTGGAGACCTTTTGATCTAGCCAAGAACTCTTTAACTCTTCTAAAGGGGGGCAGGGTGGAGAGTAGGGGGGATAATTGGTCTTGAAATGAAAGTAGAGTCTACTCACCACTGTGTTGTACCTACTCAGTCACTTGCTGAGCTGTCTGTAACTGCTTGGCCCCTAGTATAACTGAGGGCCTGATTCCTGGGGGAAGTGTTGTATCCTGGCTTCCTCTGTTTGCTGGGAGGTTCTGAACCTCAGTAGTGCCAAAGACTCCAGGAGGCTGGGCATCAGCCTCCAGATCTAATCAAGCTAGTCTCCTTCACTGGCTCCTTGGCCTGGGGACTGCAGCCCAGATTGCTCAGGCCTCATAGCTGTGAATCCCAGCATGTCCCCTGGGCAAGCATGCACAGGGCCCTTCTGGACTAGCTAGATGCTCCTGGAAGGCGGAAAGTGGGCTTTAGTCCTCCCTGTATCTTCTGGCTTACTGTGAGTACGAAACCCATTTTTAAAAAATCAGAATAACTAAAGTACCTACTCTGTGCTGGGAGCTTATTTATGATATCATTTACTCCCCTCAACAAGTAAATTAGATGAGAATGTTACTGAATGAGAAAATTGTCTCTCAGAGATGCATAGTGACTTGCCTAAGATCCACAGATAGCAGAAGTTATGGGACATTAATCTCAATTGAAGAGACTCCCAGCCTGCGATCCCTTCACTGTGCTGCAGCTCTTCAAAATATAGCAGCCTCCAGTGCCAGGCACTACATATAATGTTCGTATAGTTCATCCACTCAAAGATAAGACCCCCTAGATTTAGTTGGGAAAATTGTGAGCTGTCCAAGTTCACACACCTGGTAATTAGTGGAGCTAGGATTCCAAACCAAATCCAATGGACTGTGCCTCTGCCCAAGTGCCTCTGGTGAATAAATGTGTGCTTGCTTGTTTATACAGGTACCATTTTCATGGGCCCATTATGACTGGATAATGTGTTGTTTTCATAAGCAGCGTAGACAGGTCATTTGTTTCAAGTCACAGATGCTTCTGTAGCCTCAGCCAATTTAAAAATCAATGTAAGAAGAAGAGTAATGTATAAAATGGCAAGTTGGCAGCATACACTAGAAGATTTATGAAATGTTTATTCTCTTTTGGCTATTTCACTTTTAGGAATTTACTCTTGGAAAATAATCAGGATTGTATAAAAATATTGCATATGAGGATGCTCATCTCAGCATTATATATATTATATGTAGTGAAAAATTGAAACAATCTGATTGTCTACTATAAGATTAGTTCATTAAATTATGGCTTGTCTTAATTAGCAAGAGGAATTGCTAACCCTAGACTGATATGTGAAAAAAGTTATGAAACTATAAATGTGTGGTTTTCCTTGTTGAAATTATGCATACATACATGTACACCCTCAGGCTGTTAGAATTAATGAGTGATTTATTTTCTTTTTTAGACTTTAAATTTTTTTTTCCAGATTTTTAACCAATGTACATGTACTACTTTTTTAAATGGAAAAATGTAAAAAAAAAAAAAGTGAAATCTTATTCAACAGTTGCTTAAATTTGATTAACTTTTAAGTAGTTAAAATAAATCTATGCTGGGCATGGTGGCACATGCTTGTAATACCAGTACTTGGAAGGCTGAGATAGAAGGATCACAGATTCATGGCCAGCCTCAGCAATTTAAATAAGCCCTCCACGATTTAGTGAGATGGTGTTTCAAAATAAAAAATAAAATTAGGGCTAGGGGTATAGCTTGGAGGTAGAACACCCCGTGTTCAATTGTTCAATTGCCAGTACCACAAAAAAAAAAAAAAAGAAAGAAAGAAAAATCTGGCTCTGAGTGGAATAAGCAAACCAGCCTAGACTTGTCTATCAGGTTTAGCTCATAATCCATTGGAATCCCTGAAGGGAACTATTACACAATTTCTTCACTTAGAGCAGCAGCAGTTTACATTTGCTCATTGTTAATTGACATAACAATGGAACTCTGGCTTGAACTTTAAATTCATATTCTTATGCTTGGATTTCAGTAGGATAAAATACAAAATTTCTTAATCAGAACTACTAAGTTCTAATGCAGCACCATGCACTCTCAAGTCAATAAAAATTTGCTTTTGGAAAAGGAAATCTTATTCATTGGCAAAAAAGGGATTTTTAAATTATGTTTAAATTCAATTAGATTTGAAGTGTTGTGGGGGAATGCCTTTCACAGAGTGTATTTAAACTAGATGGTTCAGTATGTCTCTTACCATTAAAGTTTAATTAGCCGTATCATTATTTAATACTTTGATGTAACAAGTGTTACATTAGTAATACTGGCTAACTTTACTCTTAGAAAACAGTGTTTAAAAATTTATGTCACCTGGGTGTGGTGGCGCACACTTGTAATCCCAGTACTTAGGAGGCTGAGACAGGAGGATTGCAGGTTTGAGGACAGCCTCAGCAAGTAGTAAGACTCATCAACCTACTGAGACCCTGTTTCAAAATAAAAATAAGATAGGACTGTGGTGTAGTGCAAAGGTAGAATGCCCCTGGCCTCAATCACCAGTAACACACACACACACACACACACACACACACACATACACATACACAGTGGGTTGGTTATTTTACAGGAACTTTTTTGTATATGTTCTTGTGTGTGCTTCATTTAACAAAAAATAATTTACATACATTTCATAGTTACATGAAATTATATATGCCAGTGACAAATTTTCAAAATTTTTATTTGACAAATAAAATTGTTAATACAGGTTAGCGCCCCCCCCAAAAAAAATCCATGAAATACAATAATACTTCTACCCACGGGTAATTATTTTTGGCATATTCTCTGTGTGTATGTGA
Organism: Graphiurus murinus; assembly: GCA_004027655.1. Classification (NCBI taxonomy): domain Eukaryota; kingdom Metazoa; phylum Chordata; class Mammalia; order Rodentia; family Gliridae; genus Graphiurus; species Graphiurus murinus. The sequence goes on along the minus strand of PVLC010020646.1, from coordinate 7,492 downwards.
TTACATATGTTTCTATATAATCATGTTATGTATGCTATTTTTTTGAAACTTTTTTCTGTCTTAATAAAATATAAGTATCTTGTATAAGTATCATCAACTGCATGCATAATTTACTATTATTTCTATTTGAGAATGATATATAGCTGAACATAGGGGCACATGCCAATAATCCCAGCAACTCAGGAGGCCGAGACAGTAGGAATGAGAGTTTGAGGCCAGCCGGGAAATTTAGTAAGACACTGTCTCAAAATAAAAAGACCTGGGGATGTAGCCCAGTGGTAAAGTGTCCTGGGTTCAGTCCCCAGTATTACAAGAATAAGGAAAAGGAGGAGAATGATACAAATGCTATTGTAATTGTTTATTTATTGGACAAACATTTTAAACCACATTACTGTTATTTTTATTGTTATTTTGCAGTACTGAGGATTGAACCTAGGACCTGGGACATGGTAGGCAATAGTTCTATCACCAAGCCACACTTCTAGCCCTTAACCACCTTATTTTAAACTCAGAAAAATTCTTTTATTTATAATAAACTGGACCCTCACTAAAATGCTTTCCTTAGAATTTGTGTTGTGAGATAGCCTTGTAAATGAGACCAGCCTTAAAAAATACTCCTGGGAAGGATCCAAGCAAGTCCTACCTCGGCAAATTCTGCGTTTTAAGTAATTAGAGTTAATGGAAGCTTTCAGCCTATTTCTTGACTTTAACAGAAATGAAGGGATTTATTAATCTCTTGGATTCCAAACTCTAAAATCGGCTTATTTATCTAACTTTCAGGAATAATGATATCTTATGAGGGTTAAAGCTTTGATCTTAAATATCCCACTGATGTATTTTTATGGTTGTATTATAGTTTTGCAAGACACTTAAAAGTGTAGATTTTTTGAGTAGGTGATACAGCCCTAACATCCCAAAGGCTACATCTTAGTCAACTCAGGCTGCTGTAACAATGCCATACACTGGGGTGGCCTAAGCAACTTATTTCTCACAGTTGTGGAGCCTAGAAAGTCTAAGGTCAAGGTGCCTGGCAGATTTGGGTCTTCCAAGGTCCCCTTCCTGGCTTGCAGAGAGCTACTACTTCTCATGTGTCCCTACAGTCTTTCCTGGGTTTCTGTATGTAGAGAAACCACTGTCTCTCTTCCTCTTCTTACAGGGATACTGAACTGTCACAGGGCAGGGGTGTGTGACCTCATCTAAACATAAACCCCTTCCAAAAGCCTTCTTCCAAATACAGTCACATTGAGGGTTAGGGTACAACATCTGATTTAGTCCAGAACAGGTAGAAGTCTCCTCCCATTCTTGTGTTTTGACCACTCAGTTCTCCCTCAGCAGCCACCACTCTAGCTGTCTTTCTAGAGAGTCATGCATATTTGTCATATGTAGGTATTTGTGCCAAAAGTGTTGTGTTTTTTCCTTTTTATGATATGAATGTGTGATATACTATGCATACTGTTTGAGCCTGCTTTTTTCACTTAAACATCTGTTTGGAAAACATACCATATTTTCATTGAGACTAAACTTATTTTTTCATATTTTAACAGTTTTGAAATCAGGATGCCTGTTACATTTAGTGGCATCTTAGATTTTATTAAATATTGTAAGTATATAAAGAATCTGTATCCTTTCTAGTGAATGCCTATAGTCCATTGTGTGTGTACATTTCCTTGTTGAAGGACATTTTAATTGTTTTCTATATATTTGCTCTTACAAACAGAAGTGAATAGCCTAGTACTATTCTTTGCACATGTGTGAATCCATCTATGGGGCAAATTTCTAGAAGTGATAAGTATCCTTGGGAATGGATAGTTGTATTTGCAATTTATTTTTATTTATTTTGCAGTGCTTGGGGATTGAACCCTAGGTCCAACACATGCTGGGCAAGTGCTCTACCACTGAGCTACATCCCCAGCCCTTTTTATTTTCTATTTTGAGACTGAGTCTTGCTAAGTTGCCCAAGGTGCCAACTTCCAACCTTCCTGCCTCAGCCTCCAGAGTTCCTGGAATTACTGATGAGTGCCATGGCACTGGGCCTGTATTTTTAATTTTGATAGATAATAACAAATTGCTTTTCCACAGAAGCTGATCCATCAGCAAATGTATGAGAATGTCTATTTCTTTTTTTCATTGTTTTTTTCTTTTTTATTGGTGCATTGTATTCATACATCTTTGTTAGGTACAAGCTGCTAAAAGCATACATGCATACATTTCTCATTTAACCTTTCCCCAGTCCCCCCCCCATTCCCTCCCACTCCCTCCTCAAGTTCAGTTTAGTGATTGACTTTGATATGATTGTGAAGAAGACCTTAGAGGATGGGAATATCTTCCATACTCTTGGATAGGCAGAACAAATATCATCAAAATGACCATTCTCCCAAAAATGATCTATAGATTCAATGTGATACCCATGAAATTACCAAGGTCACGCCTCACAATCATAGAGAATGTCTATTTCTGTCGCTATCACCAATAGAATGTTACCAAATTTTTAGATCTCTAATCAACTTTTTTGTACTGAGGATTGAATCCAGGGACATTCTACCTCTGAGATATACTCCCATCCCTATTTTCTTTTTGAAACAGGGTCTTGCTAAATTGCTGAGACTGGCCTCAAACCTGTGATCCTCCTGTCTCAGCCTCCCAAGTACTGAGATTACAGGCATGCACCACCTCACCTGTTGGATCTCTGTCAGTTTTATGAATGAAAAGGAGTATCTCAATATTCTCTTAATTTGCATTTATCTTACTGTCAGTGAAGCTAGGCATGTATTAGTGTATTTAAGAGACATTTGTAGTTCCCTTTTTGTGAGCTTTTCTATTAGTCTTTGTTCGCTTTTCCTAGAGGCTTCAGAGGCTATTTTCTTATTGATTTCTAAGAGAACTCTCTAAATTTAGGAAATTAGCCCTTTGTCTCTGATGTGAGTTGCAATTATTTTTCCCACTCTGCTATTTCTCTTTTGTTTTCACAGTTGATGTTTTTGCCATTAAAAATTTGTGTGTGCAGAACCAGGTGTGGTGGCACATGCTTGTAATCCCAGGACTTGGGAGGCTGAAACAGGAGAATTGCAGGTTTGAGGTACAGCCTCAGCAAGTAGTGAGACCCTGTTTCAAAATAAAAATATAATAGGGCTGTATGTGTAGCTCAGAGATAGAATGCCCCTGGGCTCAATTCCCAGTACCAAACACACCACACACACACTTGCTTGTACATGTGTGTATGGTTGAATTTTTTAATCTTTTCCTCTAATGCTAATGGGTTTAATGTCTTTCTTAGGAAGGCCTTCATCAGCCTGAGATTATTTTAAATCCTTTCATTTTTCCTATTTTTATAATTTGCCTTTTTTTCTCTTAAATATGTGATCATGTTATCAATAATTTATTTTGGTGCAGTGTATTAAGTATAAATAGAACTTTGTTTCCTATGTAGTAACCCAGTTATCTCAGTGCCATTGACTGAATCTCCATTCATACCTATTCTTGTATATGCTGTGTCTATATCTGGATTTTTTTATTTGAAATTTTTTTAAAAAGCACCATTCTATAGCTGGGTGTGGTGGCTCACGCTTGTAACTCCAGTACTTGGGAGGCTGTGACAGGAGGATCATAGGTATGTGGCCAGCCTCAGCAACTTAGACCCTTGGTAACTTAGTGAGACTCTCTTTCAAAAAATAAAATTAAATAATAGTAAAATAAATAAAATAGGGCTGGGGTGTAGCTCAGAGGTAGAATGTCCCTAGGTTCATTCCCCAGTACAAAACACACACAGACATACCTAAAAAAAATTATACATTAATCCAATCTCACTGAAAAAATTCAATTTTATAGAATACAAAAGGGCCCTTTGCTTCTTTTCCTCTCATTTCTTGCTCATTTTCTGAGAAAATAATTTTCAACATTTTACGGTGTTTTTAGACTTTTCCCCATTACTTATATATAGATGTGAGCGCATATATATATATACATGTATATGTGTATACATGTACATATATGTAATAGAAGTATGTCACTTGGGATTACTTTATATGTAATATACTATTATTCAGGCATGATGGCGCATACCTATAATTCCAGTACTTGGGAGGCTGAGACAGGAGAATTACAGGCTTGACACCAGCCTCAGTAGCTTAGTGAGACTGTTTCAAATTAAAAAAAAAAAAAAATTAAATCGGGCTAGGAGTATAGCTCAGAGGTAGAATGCCCCTGGGTTCAATCCCCAATACACACACACACACACACACACACACACACACACACACTGTAAATTGCTTCCCCCCCACACCAATTCTTCCTTAAATTTCATGATAGCCCATAACAGTTCTACCTCATCATTAATTTAACCTCTGCATGGATTTCATTGTACGGATATGTCACATTTAATTTAACCATTTCCCTTTTATTACACATTTAGATTGTTTTCAATTTTTCTCTAATCCTATCATTAGTATATATAGCTTATATTTATGAAGAAGCATTGCTTCTTTTTAATTTGTGATAAATCTTAATTTGAAATGTTTGTGACTTAACCATATCTTTTGATAATGAGGAAGAAAATCTGGACAACATTAAGTGACATACTAATATTTTGTGACGATCTTCTCTTTCTAGATAAAATTCGATGCTGGGACACTCCTACTTAGTACACACCGACTGATTTGGAGAGATCAGAAAAATCATGTAAGACACAGCTCTTAGCATTTGTTCTAGGCTTTAAAGCACTGAAATTTTTCACTCCTTTATTTATTTATTTATTTTTTCAGTATTGGGGATTGAACCCAGGGGCATTCTACCTCCAAGCTATACCCTCAGCCCTATTTTTTATTCTTTATTTTGAAACAGGGTCTCACCAAGTTGCAGAGGATTACAAGCATGTGCCACCATACCTGGCTAGTATAATTTTTGATTATCATATAAAGAGGCCAATTTGGACAAATCCTTAAGCTTTCTGTATACCAGTTATGTATAATAATTTTTATTTTATTTATTTTTTTATGGTGCTGGGAATTGAACCCATGGCCTTGCACATGCTAGGCAAGCACTCTACCACTCAACTAAGTCTCTAACCCTTTTTATTTATTTTTGAAACAAGGTGTCATTATGTTGCCCAGGCTGGCCTGGAACTCATGGGCTCAGATGATCCTCCTGCCTCAGTGTCCTGAGTAGCTGGGACCCTAGGTGTGTGCCACTGTACCCAGACTTGAATATTAATTTTAAAAATTATATGTACTAATAAAGTTACATCAATGTTTTCTATTTAAAATTAATTGTTCATGTGTGTATATATGGGTAAATTGTGGAAAATTATATATATCACCCATATAATTCACTAAACTTGTTTTTTTTTTTTTTTTTTCGGTACTGGGGATTGAACTCAGGGGGATTCTACCTCCGAGCTATACCCCCAGACCTATTTTTTTATTCTTTATTTTGAAACAGGGTCTCACTAAGTTGCAGAGAGCCTCACTAGGTAGCTGAGGCTGGCCGAGAACCTGGATCCTCCGGTCTCAGCCTCCCAAATGCTGGGATTACAAGCATGCGCCACCAAGCCTGGCTTAAACTTGTTTTGATTTGTGTTTATATTTTCTTTTCCACATAAGAAAATATTAGATAAGATGTTTTCATATAAATATTACTTTTAGAAAATATACCCACTGTAAAAAAAAAAAAAGGTAGTTATAGCTGTTTTTAAGCTTCGTGTGTTTTACTACAAAACAAAATACCACCACAGTATTGGTTTTTACTTTTTCCTTAAATTTATTTGTGAAATAAACAATGCTTTTTTATTATTTTAATTTTTAAGTTCCTTAAAGATATTTGATATACTACTGCTATATTGCTGAAGTGTTATGGACCTTGTTTTCTATGGATTTCCTGCAGGAATGCTGCATGGCTATCCCTCTGGCCCACATTGTGTTCATTGAAGAACAGGCGGCTGGAATTGGGAAGAGGTGAGGGCTATGTCTTAAAGCCTTTATTCATAAAGACACTTCCTGTCACACTATTGGTCAAGAGGCCCCTTAGGAAGATTATTTCCCTATCTTAGACTCATTCTTAAAGTATGAATAAAGTACTAAGGTTTGCTATAATATCTTTGGGTAATAATATGAATACAGTCCAACTGTCATTCAGTGTATTTCTATAGACACTTGACTTTCATACGTGTGCCTGTCATTTAGTACTTGAAATCAGAAATGACTCATCTGAGAAAAATACCTGACTTTGCTACTATTTCTAGGTGATCATTAATTTATTTTTCAAGTTTGAGTTGTTCAGTGATCAGAATTAAATGAAATATCATGATACTTTGCAAAACAGGACATTTACAAGAGCAATAGGAGGTATGATTAATAATTAAACCAAGGCAATAAGCATAAAATGATTCGCTCCCAGGTAAACACAGATGTGGCCATCCTGGTGTAAAGGCCTAAGTTCAGTTGTTCTTATTTACTCAAATATTACCAAAATGTTGGTTTTGCATGTTAAATTCATGTAATTAAGGTGACTTATGAACAAATATTGCTGGTATGGAGTATTTTCTGTATAGGCCCTTCTTTGGGTTTAGTATAATTAGATAATTAATAGACATTAAGCAGAGTTGAATTTCAGTGGAAGGGTGATGCATGCCTTAACCATAATGTTAAAGTTACCATAAGGATTATTCAACATAAAATAAGGTAAATGTTTTGAAAAAAGCCATCCGTTTTTAGACTAGATTGTCTAAAAACAATTGTCTAGATAGTTTATATTTCCCTCTTTTCATTTTTTTCAGTCTTAACTACATTCCAGAAAGTAAGACCTCAAGAATATTCCAGATCATTTGACTTTTTTCTCTATGTTCCAGGATAAGCTTAACTCTATAACAAAATATTTAGAATATTTACCTTCAGTAGAATATTTTATTTTAAAAAATATCTCCATTGAGGAGGAATTCAGTGATATGCCAGGTTAACTTTTCTGATACTCTCTTTAGTTCCCAGTCCCTCCCCTGAAATAATTACCATATCGTGTTGATTTATATGTTGTTTTTACCTTTTATTTATGTATTAGTTTATGTGTGGTGCTAGAGATTGAACTCAGGGTCTTGAGAGATTGAACTCTATCTTTACCACTTAATTACATCTCTAGTCCCTAACTTTTTATATCTTCTGAACTTGGGATACTTCATAGATATTAAATTTGATGAAATATAATAATTGAATGATTCAGTAAAAGAATATATGAAAAATCAACATGGCATTTTTAATTCTAACTTTGGAATTTTTAAGTTTTATTTCATATCATAATATTGTAGCTTTCAAAGCCGGGCGTGGTGGCGCACGCTTGTAATCCCAGCATTTGGGAGGCTGAGACCGGAGGATCCGGGTTCGCGGCCAACCTCAGCTACCTAGTGAGGCACTCCGCAACTTAGTGAGACTCGGTTTCAAAATAAAGAATAAAAAATAGGTCTGGGGGTATAGCTCGGAGGTAGAATGCCCCTGAGTTCAATCCCCAGTAC